>JADRCD010029456.1:0-18690 GCA_019843815.1 Montemys delectorum
TTTTTTTTCTTTTCTCATTTAAAAAATAGTTCTTTGAAAATTTAGTCTAATGTAGTTCCATCATATTCATTCCCCTCCCCCAACCTATCCAAGTTCTAATCTCTATCTACCCAACTTTGTGTCCTCTTTAAAATATCAAGTCTAATTTGTGCTATACATATATATGTACATATGTGTGTGTGTGTGTGTGTGTGTGTGTGCGTGTATACTCTTGTGTGTGGTATTCCAACGTTAGAGAATAAGAAATGGTGGAATGCTCAGACTTAACTGGGACATTTATATCACTCCTCCCCCTCAAAGGATCAGGGATCATTGTAGAAAGGGTGACTGACAAAATGATTGTAAGAGTGAGATAGTGTATAACTAAAATGAAGCTGTTTTCCACACACAGCAGGGCAGTTTCATGATTGAAATCATATAAATTGTGTTGGCATTCACAAGACCTGTGCAAACTCAAACCAAATAAAATCCCAGCACTGAGAGGAGGCACAAAGCTCCACCTCTAAGAGTGGAGCTATTGGCAAAGGACAGCTGTTGGGAGAAGGAGAGTCAGTTTTCTTTAAGGGCGTGGCCCATAGTAGGGCAACAGATATTCTTATCCATTGGTTGATATAGGAGTGTTAGTTACTTTCCATACTTTTGTGAATTTTAAGTTATTCTGGCAGTTTATTTTATTCCAATGTAGTTAGTGACTGTACATCTTATCATTTTTAAGATTTAAAATGTATTGAGAGTTATTTTATTAAGTAACACATGATGACATTCAGAATATGTCCCAGGTACTCTTTAGAACAATATATCTTATGTTGCTGTTGAAAGTAGTATTTCTATAAAAGTGTTTTAGGCAACACATAGATGGATTTTTTTTATTTTGATCCATTTAATAATGCATATAGACATAATAACAATTAATGAAAATAAATAATGAATTTGAAAAAGAAGAAGGAGGGGTATATGGGAGAATGTGGAGGGAGGAAAGGAAAGGGAAATAATGTATTATAACATCAAAAACTTAAAGACATAATTGTTTTAGAACTGTTAGGTCTCATTTGAACACAATGTGGTTGAAATCTTCTGCTGTATTTTTTAAAAGATATATATATTTTAACTTTATGTGAAAGTGTTTTGCCTGCATGTATGTCCGTACATATATCACCCATGTTCCTGGTCCCTTTGACAATCAGAAGAAGGCAACTGAACCCCTGGAACTGGGGGTAGAGATGACTCTTTTTTTTTTTTTTAGCTACCATGTGTGTGTTGGGAATTGAATAAAGGTCCTCTGCAAATGCCTCCAGTGCTCTTAACCCCTGAGCAGCTCTGCAACCCCTCTTCTATTTTCTTGTTGCTCTCCTCCCAGTTGTTTTTTCCATTACTGAAAGTTGGGTATTAAGTTCTTTAACTCTTACTGTTCAGTTGTATACACACATACACACACACAAGTTATATTTTTATTGTTCAAAATACATTTCTGTTTCTGTAGTAGCAACTTTTTCTCCAAAGTCTCGGCTTTTGTTTGTTTACTCTTTGTTTTGTTTTTAGATTAATATTCCACTGTAGGTCTCTCGTTGACTTGTGTTCATGTCTTACTTTCTACTGTACTCTGATTATCTCTATATTTAGGTTCTATGTATCTCTGCTAGACAACATATGATTGGATTATTTTGTATACATTCTGCCTTTAGAATTAATTGTTCAAAACTTTTTCATGTAATGCAATTCTAGAAAAGGTAAAACTTATGATTGTTTCATGCCCAACATTTCTTGCAAAGCTTTAATCCATATTTTGGTCTGCTTGTTGAGGCAGGAGAATAAATATTCTCCAGCTTTGCCAGAGTTGGAAGTCTTTTGAGAGCTTTTTATTTCTCAATCTTTTATCTCAGTTGCAGTTTAAAAACTGGAGTTTCAATTAAGGCACTTCCCTCATTAACTATATGTAAGACAAAGTATAGTTTCACTTTTTCCTCCCCTATTGTACTCCAAGATTCCTCAGAGACCCTCCTGTTGAACACTTTCTCCCTTCAAATAATATGTACCCTCTTTTTCTTGTTTTAAATTCTTTGAGTTTACAAACAAGAATGTTTTGAGTAACATATTTTTGTGGGGGTTCAGAGTCTTCAATGGCGAGAGGGAGAGCAAAAACATCTTTTTAGTTCCTATATGATGCTGGACGTGGTGGCAGGAGGGAGGGGTGCTGAGCTAGAGAGATCATTACATCAAAGCCATCCTGGACTACATGATGATTTCAAGGCCAACCTGGGTTGTATAGCATGACCCTGTCTCCAGACTAAGAAATCTGCTTCCCAATCACTTCATTCTAAATTTGATACTAGAACTTTTACCTAAACATTATTAGATAGGAAACATGATTAAAACAACTATTTTTTTAAAATTGGATATTTTATTTACTTACATTTCAAATATTATCCCCTTTTCCTATTCCCCCCTAGAAACCTCTTATCCCATTCCCCCTCCTATGAAGTTGTGCCCTGACCCACCCACTCCTGCCTCCCCACCTACTACAAGGAAGAAAAGTGAGTGAAGAAATTATTGCTTATCTCCACCCAACTCCAGCATATAAGGGGCTCCAATATTAGTTTCAACAGTGTTCAGAATTCAAACCAAAGCTTTTGAAGATGAAATGTTCATCTAATATTATTGTTACACTTCCACAAAAAGATCTGGCTGGCTTATGAAACAAGCTGTTTTTGAGTGACATGGGCTATATATATTGTGGCTAATACGTTTAGTTGTGACTCTAATTAAACACAACCTCCAACACTTTTTAAGGGGGAAGGGACAGAGCACAAAAGCAAGCTCATACATATGTTTTCTAATTCTCTGGTGAAAAAATGAAAACAGCAAAGACAAAAGTCCAAAGTAGTGTTTAGAGGATGGCCTAGTCAGTCATCAATGGGAGGAGAGGCCCTTGGTCCCATGAAGGCTCAATGCCCCAGTGTAGGGGAGTGCCAGGGCCAGGAAGTGGGAGAGGGTGGGTGGGGGCACAACTTCATAGGAGGGGGGATGGGATAGGAGGTTTCTGGGGGGAAATAGGAAAAGGGGATAACATTTGAAATGTAAATAAATAAAATATCCAATTAAAAAATAGTGTTTAAAGGATGTGCACACATGTGGTCCCTGATACACAATGAAAAATGTTGAAAAATTTCCCGGGGGTTTCTAGTTTTGAAATATAGAAGGAATTATAAGCCTCTTTTTTTTTTTCTGGTGACGCGTAAGAATCTGCTTTCCATTTTAATATTTCCTTGGTCCTTTGGTTAGTTGAAATGCTAATTCAGAATTCTGCTAGTGACATAGAAGCCCCTTTAATAGATATTCTGAGATTGTAAACTCTGGGAGGTGATTGCTTCTAGTTCAGTTGTATGAACCCAGATGCTTAATATTAAGTAAAGTCAGTGGTTTCCTCCTAAATTTCCAAGACTTTGTGTAAATTTAACCCATTTACATAGCACAGCACTGTATGTTACTGACAAATTCCAATGTAGCATGCAACAGTGGTTCCTAATTGCTTTAGCATTTATCATGCGCAAGAGATGGGAGGGAAGTTGTCTCATTTTATACAGCTCAGTTGCATTCCTTATCTCTGAAGTACACTTAAGCAGCAAGCTGGGACTTAAGGTAGCTGCGTGAGAGCCAGCATCTATTAACATGCATATCTTGGAGGGAAAATGAATTGGATTTTCTAAAACAGAATACAGCCCAACCTCATTCCCTGAATTAATTTTGCATAATTTCACTTTTGCACATTTTATAAATGAGGGGCCATGTTCTGACTTACCAGCACACATTCTCATGCTCACATTTTTTTCAGGTTATGACTTATGTCAGCTTTGTTTGCAAAACATTTCTTAAGAGCATTTTGGTGCATTTCCAAGATGTCTTTTGAGGTCAATTAGCACCTATTAATGTTTTTCTAAACAGTCACTGGATGTGCTTAACCAGTGTGTACTTAGTCATCTTTTATCTGACAAATGTTCTGAAAGGTTTTATGTTTTAAAGAAACAGTACCCATTTTCCTGAAAACGATACCTTTTGTTATGTTTTTTAGCTGAATAAAACCCCACCATGTAAACATATCCCATGTTCTTTATCCAATGCTCTATTAATTGACACCTGGGTTGACTCCATAACTTGTCAGTGTGAATAAGATGTGAAAGTAGAAGGAAAACTATCTGGAGGGATGAATGAGAAAAAGAGGAGGGTTGGGGAAACATAGGGTGAGGTGAATAGGGTCAATGTACATGATACACATGTATGGTAATGCCTTTTAGAAGCCCATCACTACATCTAATGAATATATGTTCCCCCAACTTTTATATTTAAAAAATGCAAGAACCCCTTGACATCTTGCAAAAGCTATTTGGTTAGCACACATGAGACGAGAAGAGTGTGGAAGTTGAAGTTTTGTGCATTCTTATATACAAGTGCTTCATGCAATAGAGTTATGCCAATTGTCAGCAGTCTGTCCCTACTGTTTCAGGACTTCATGTTGTTAAGAATTAACCCCTAAATGGAAATACAATGATCACATAGGCTGAAAAGCACTGGCATGTGCATTTGTCTTTAAAAGTCCATTGGAGAGTTTTATTCATATATGTGTGTATGTATGTATGTATATATATATATATGTGTGTGTGTATGTATATGTGTGTATATATAATCATTGTATGTATATAATCCCATGAAATTATCATATAACTATATAGTATATATTCATGCACACATGTGTATAAGTATGTAAATTAGTATTTATGTACGAAATTAGAGCAATTAATGTTCTGTTATGGAGTCTGTAATGATAAAGGTACTTTAACTATATCTTTCCATTGCAATTTTTTTTATATACATCATCTGAGATGTACCCAGAAAGCACGAGCTGTATAATCAACTTAATGGTCTGCCCATGGACTAGAGCCCTGCCTTTTTACCCTGTGACCCATTTGACTTGTGTGCACCCACTAGCTCCAGATTTGCTCTCATTGTTCTATGTGGCAAAGGTAACTTGAGAAAGACCAAATAGGTAAAGAGGTAGTCAGTTTTTCATATAAGGATGACATAGTTTATAAATGAATTCATGATATCCAATCTATTGTTCCTTTTATAGTCTATCAGTATGAAAATGCTACCTTTCTATTAGTATATTTTTCATATACTAATATTTTATTTGTCCATGGTTAACAATAAGACAGTGAAAAGGGAAGTCCTTCAAAGGATAGTGCTGAGTGGCAAGCAAAGGAGAGAAAGCTGAATTATAAACAATCACTTCACCCTCTTAGGGTAGGTGATTAGTAATAGTCACCCATTGTTGAGATCTACATGGAAACTCTGGGCAGTCACTTTGTAGGTTGTTTTAAGGTAGTATCACCTCTACATCTGTAGACTTGAGAGTGAGTTGATTCCATTAACTCAATCAAAAAATTCATGTTTGTAGCCAATGTGACTGGCATGTTTTAATTATTCTAGCAGCTCCATTCTGGGAAATGGCTCGCAGTCAATTGTACAAAAGTGGGGAAATAGACGTGTAATAAAGCTGAGACAATGAAGAAAGAATGAGACATCCCACAAATGACTTCCATGAACACATTTATTGCAAGTAGCGCTAAGGAAAAGCAAGTCAGATATATATAAACACTATACAGAGTTGCACGGTCGTCTCCCAGAACTGCAAACCAGATGCTTACAAACAAGAAGGTTAAAGAGTATTTACAAAGGAAGACAAACACAGAGCAACTCAAAGAAGGTCTGTGAAGCAGAAGGAGCAAATGTAATGAACTGTTGGAACTGTAAAGCTCTAGTTTTTACTGACCAAGTCACTATGTATGACACCAAACTAATGTAGTGCTCACACACACACAAATCGTTCCATCGTTATTTTTCTCAGCAGCATAAACTGACCACTGGAAGGTAAGTGATATGTCGGTACACATATTCCATAGATTCTTCCAGCACAATACTGAATAAATTAATTATATCTGTAAACTAAGAAGTTGGTTTTAAGAGATTGCATGTGTTATGCAGTACCTGTGACTCTGTACCTGTGACTAATTGTGTGTCCGGTTGTGTATGAGGTTTCCATCCATTTATTCAGCAAGTGTGCTATCTCTGTGCTCTATCTTCTGTACCCTGTCTACTGGCAGCCTCCAAACTGAATACACGAACAAAGTAACACAGCGGTTTCCCTCAAATCTTTTCTTGCTACAATTCTGAACGATTATGACAACTTACTTGAATATAAAATGGTAATAGAAAGCCTGAAGAAAGGCTGCCTAAAGAGTACATTGTTACGATGAACTAAAGCCACACTGCATTACTGAATTAGGTAGGAACAAGAGAGGAGCCTGAAGGGACTGATGAAAGCAAGTGATGCCCTAGCAATGATTGGTTCAGTGGCTGGCACTGAAGCCACATCCTCTCCTCAGCACAATTCACGTGGGGGAAAAGGAGTACACACAAAGCCCCCCCATCCCTTTGCTTAGTAGGAAGGGAGAAACAATAGAAATCAACTCGGTTCTTTGGAAAGTTAGATCAGCCACATATACTAGAAGCCTGCTCAAAGATAGAAGCACACGTTCAAAGACGTAGGAACCGAGTGGCAAAGAACTTCAGGTAAGTTTCACACTACTTCAAAGTTGCACGTTAAAATGCGAAGCAATTTTTTTTAAAACAGAGTTACACACAATAGGTACGTCTATAATCACGTGTTCACAGGTACACAAAGGTGTCCATACACACAAATGTGTGCACACACACACTAGCACTCACACACTTTTGCAGACACTTGCTCAAACACTCACACCCATCTGTGAGATGATGAGGTTTGCCAGTGATGGTACGAGAGCCAAGAGCTGTGTGCCACCACATAACAAAGCTCTAAGCAAGCTTCAAGACCTTTGTACCTATCCTGTGTGGTCACCACCTGCTGTTATCATGTTCTCAAAGGTCCAGGCTCCTAAAATCTTAATTCAGTTTCCATCAGAGGCAAGCAAAAAATGGGGGGGGCGGGGCTTGCTCTGAATTTTTTCTTTTAAATTTTCTACATCTTATATTGGCTCCATTGTCCAGAAGGAAACAAGGCCTTATAAGAGGTTCCTTTTGGCTTGAGTTTTAGGCATCGGTTGATTAGATGATTAATTTGATAGGTATACACCAATTTCTGAATAGGGGTAAGTAATGTCTTTATAGGCATCCTGGGCATCCTGGACATGGGAGGGAGAATGGTTACTTGGGGGGAAAGCCAGAAAGAGGAGGAGGCAGTTTAAAGAGTTGGAAGGAGGAGCCCCCAGAGAGGGTCTTGTGAAATGGATACTTGCCTCTTTACAGGGAGAAATAAAATCAAAACAATAGGTTTGGATACGCTCAATTCGATAGCAGAACATCACCAGGTTCTACACAAAGAAGTAGACAACCTGCTCCTCGGTTCTGCCTTTAAAATGCCAGAACTACTCTGTCAAGGTATCACTTTAGTTGATGATTAGTGTCGATAGAATGTTGTAGTCTTGTTAATGAGCAAAAGCTAAGATAATTTGCCCTTTAGTCATGTCTTGAAAATGTCCTGTCAAGATAGAAGTTCAGTTCACATTAATTCCTTGATCAAGAAATGTCTTAAGTATGTACTGTTCAGAAAAAAAGATTCTCCAGACCATACCTACCTTCTCATTCACATATATGTCTCTTTGACTGCCATTGTTTAAAGATATTCTCATTGAAAATCCTCCCAAGTATTATATGCTGGCTATATTTACACATTTTTTTAGAGAGGAAAAGGGAAGTGTTATGAGACACTAACTTATAGCATCTCATTCCTTTCAAACAGATACATCAGGGAACCTGGGAAGCAAAGCCAATGTACAGTGTGCACATATTTAAGTAATCAATGGATGCAGGAGGCAGTACTGAGAATAAACTCCATTAGCAGGCTCATTCAGCTGCCACAGTCTGATCGTTGACTGGTAGAAATCGAGGCTGGTTTCTATTCAGAAGCCTCAGAATTTTCTTTCTTTTAGGCAGATCTGGAGTAGACGAAGATGAAATTCTGTGTCATTTTCTTCTAAAATGTGTTTGGTTTTGGTGGCAGTGTAATAACTCTATAAGAAAAAAAAAGGACGACAAGACAAAAGTTATTTTAAAAAATAGTGCAAAGTGCTGTCACCCACTCCTTGTTAAAAAAAAACAAAAACAAAAGAAAACAAGACTTGAAGAGGTAGCTGAGAGACCCACTAAGGATGCTGCCCTGGCATAGGCACGAATATTTGACACCATGGGCTGTCTATGAACAGAAAACAAGCTAAAAGAATCCGTGGAAAACTTCCTCCAGAGTAATCTTCAAGTAAAAAATTTTCAATTATCTAGAAGTACCTATTTTTTCAATGGATATTTTGATGAATGCAACAAGATTGAGCGTTAGAGTCTCCTCTCTTCCCTACTTATTGTAGTTGCTAGTTACATTCATTGTAGGGATCTTTCCTTCATAGTACAAAGCTTAAAAAGAAGTACACTAACTTAGAAAGTATTAAGTCTTCCTGTGAACACTGGATTTGTGAAGTATTAGGTTCTGTTAGGATAGAGGGTAGTGGGTGTGCATATTAGCAACTCATTTGTGTCCAAATTGAGCAAGGTAGGTAACATGGAATCTTATTTAAATATTATGTACATTTTTTAACAGAAATGTGATGTTACAAAGGTATCTAACAAACTTAGCTTATTTTTATAAGGCATGTATATATGTACATATATATTGCAATGAAATTGTTTCAAATGAGGATTTCTGAGTATCATATACTATGCACTTCATTTCATGCAACTTTGCAGAAATGTATAAATTAAGCTGCCAAGCTACCCAAGAGAGAATGCTTGGAATTAGAACCATTTATTGCTAATTTTTGTCTACTTTCATAAAACAACAGCAGCTCTTCCAAAAATGTTATTCATATTTCCATGCCTTTCTATAACACTTGCATCCACACTGGGTGTAGAACAAAAACCTACTAAGACACAGCAAATAGCCATGTAGTTTCAAGTTTACAAATATGTTTGTCAATTCCTGTTCATTTAGGTTAGTAGATAGGAATAATGCTTTCCAAACAAGGATCATCCCCCAAATACTTTAACTTGCTTCTACAATGCATTATGGGAACCAGAGCCACAGATTTGCCTTCATAATTCTGTTATTCTTAGGCCCATATTAAAATGAGTTCACATTCGTGAATACGTTCCAAAGAACACAAAAAAAGAAGCAATTTGCAAGTTAGCTGAGTAGTGGAAGGAAGCAATTCAGGAATAAACCTAAATCTGAAAAAGTCTACAAAAGGAATATTAAAGAACTGACAATCACACCATGTGTTCAGTTCCTATTTATTTTTAATAACATCTCACCAACAGAAAAATGAATGGTGGTGCTTTCGGGAGTTATCTGACTTGGGTCTATTTTTTCATTTGATCAAATAAATCCACCAAGCAAAGAACCAAAGTGAATGAAGGGAAATGGCCTTCCATGATGATATATAAAAATGTAAAAATTCAAGCATGCTACTTAGCTTAGCAGTCACTGTGTTATATGCAGGTTTCATCTCTTCAATAAGAATAGTTCCCACACCATTCTGTGCTTGATGACTCTACAGGATAATGATCCTGTATGAGTTGATAAATAGGAAGTACTGTCCCTACAGTGTGAAAATTAACAGGAAATACTGCTGGTCTTTACAATGCCACTCTTAATAGCTCTTTCTTAGATCAAATGATAAAATATGCTTTTCCCCACAGTGGCAGTGATTTCCCAAGAGAACTTGTCAAAAGAATCTGGAATAAAAACAGATGTCACTTGTAAAACTCTGTGTTTTTAAAAGAGCAGCCTAGTTCTCTGACATCCGTCCTTTGAGATTGGGCTCTGGCCACATAAGCTGGTTCATCCCAGACCTGATTATTTGGAAATAGACTGCTTGGGGATCTGCCACTTTATTTTTCATCCTAGGTTGGTTTCTCTACTACATCCCAACACACACTTGGGCTCTTTCACTCCGCTGCCTAGTTACTGCTGATGTGAAGAATGCAAGTTAGGAGAATTTTAATATGTTCAGTCTTCAATTTACAAAAGACATATAGTCCCAGGTTCATTGTTAGTTGAAAGTCAGAATAAATTACCTCGTAGAAACACTGTTCTGAAAAAATGATCTACATAAGACTTTATTTAACCTCTTCATTTCCTGAACCAACAGAGAAACTGTTTTATCCAATCATTTCTGTGAGATGCACTGGAAGTTTCCATTTGGAACTCCGGGAAACTAGGTCTTCTAGTCATGATGGATGATAGAAATAATTAGTTCTTCTATAGTCAAAAGGTTAAAATCACATTCCCTAGTCATTCATTCAAGGGCATGGTGGATGCACATGTGAGTGATTTCAAGATCGCTATGGGTATTGTCTTTTTTTTATTAGATATTTTCTTTATTTACATTTCAAATAATATCCCCTTTCCCGGTTTCCCCTCCAGAAAACAAAACAAAACAAAACAAAACCCTATTCCCTCCCCCATCCCGCTGCTCACGGGGTATTGCCTTGATTGCTATTCTTTCGACATTTCAAGTCCTCAAATAGGAAATCAAATTGAGGCAAATTATAGAACCTTTGAGATCTAGCTAGGGTGATCACAATTTATGGGGAAAGGGATATTCAGCTAGTCTTTAAAGTCTGAAGAGTACCACACATATTGTGGTCAATCTAAGCATGGAAATATCAGCCTGGCTACCTCTGTGCCAACAAATGGTAATGGACAGGCCACACACCCTCAGAAGTGTTTAACAGGAATCCCCACAAGGAAAACTGTTGCTTTTAGCTAAGTGCAAGCAAGCTGGGGCTGGGAACATCTAGGACAGCAGTGCTACTTAGGTCTTATAGAATTTCTAGATGCTCCCCACCTTTTCTGTTAGAGAGAAGAAACCAGGTAAGGTTTTCTCTGAAATGAAGGATACAAGTCTAGTAAAGGGCATCTTAATGGTACAAGTCATAGATACAAGCAATGGTAACTTTTACAATAAAGAAAGTATATTAGAGTGTAGGGGAATACAGCGATCACTTTTTCATTTCTATAAAAAATACTTATGCAGCCATTTTCTATTCTAAAAGGAATTCATTCATCAGTCTGAAGTAGAAAAAAAAATTCTTTAAATCAACACAAATCAAAACTAGTATATTTGTTAACATTAAAAGCTCCTAAAATTTTCCCAAATCTTAAATGTCGACCCTATGATTCCACATCTGTGTGCCCAACAATCAATGTAGAGTAGCTGGAGAACACATCTTATATCCGTAAAAGCAAGGTTATCAATAGGTTTATGGTTTGCATTTCAATAGTTGTATCAAAAAACCCAAGTGGATTGCAATGTCTTCACTTCATTGTTCTAAAAATTAATTGTTTTCATTTCCATTTTTCATTCAGTAAATGATCCTCAGGGTCTAAGAGCTTGACAGTCCCTCTAACACCACATACTACCAGCTTTAACTTAGCATTCCACAAAATGTACTTCTCAAGACTACCAATAAAAAGTCTGGGATATTTGTACATAGTCTTAAAGCCTTTAAAACAATGCTAAAGAAAATGAATTTCATTTAAAACAAGAATTATTTAATGTCCCACAGAGGATCTGATTCTCAAGACTTCTAAAAACTACATGCCTAACAGCCTAAAGCGCCTCCATATATGCACAGGTGGGGACACGCGCACACACACACACACACACACACACACACACACACACACACACACAATTTGTGTTTGTGAAGTAAGAACAGCTAACTCTTCTCTAGGTACAATTTAAAACTTTAAGTTCCAGCTGAGGTCAATGTAATGAAGAGCACCTGAGCCCTGACTGAGCCCTGAGTCCACTTAGAATGCTCTGAGAGAGTTCCAAAAAAAATTGCTACCATCAACTGAATGTGTACTTATGCTTTTGCTCCCAAAGCTTTCATATATAATAACTTTCATTAATATAAAAATGACAAATTAAAACTTGCTTGAAGGTCACTGTGGTGTGCTGGATGGAGCAGTAGACTGGAAAACAGAGTTCTGAGTTACATTTTCAGCTCTGCCACTTACCTTCATGAACACAGGAAAATTCTTAACTCCAGCGTCACTTTCAGTACTTACCAGCAGTAAAATAATGAATGTGAATGCACTTTGAAAAATATAAGGCAATCAATCTGTAACTGGAAAGCATGCCCTCAATCAACAAGTTGACAATTGAACAACAATCCACTTAAAATCACACATAGTAATCCTTACATTTTTTTTTTCTGCAATGGTCAGCCATATCTGTTCCAACATGAAGTTTTTTGTTGTTGTTGTTGATTCTTCTTAAACCCGAGATTGTACCCCAAGATAAACACCTGCCAATGACTCGGAAGAATTTTGGTTCATGTTTAGCAATTAGAGATAGGGAAAGAAAGCTAAGGACCCTGGTTGACTATTTATGAATGTATAATAGTCTGGTATGCTTAATTAAAGTACTGGCACTGGTTTCAAAGAGATGTTTTGCTCCTAGCTGACATTTTTATCCTGGAAGCATCAGTCTTAAAATAGAACAAATGCAAATGAATAATGATTGCCAACAACTTTAGCTAACTTTAACTGGGTGAGGTCCTCTTTAATTGCTTAGGTCAAATACTTCATTGCTCCAAAGAATTATCCAGATTTGGTGGAGATGGATGATGAATGCTGCATAAAATAAGTAAACCATCAATTATAGGTGGAAACTGTCTACTATCTGGAGATTATATTCTAGTTATTCACAATAAATACGTCTAATACAGTAAAAATGATTTACCTTCAGCACCTATAATTTATAGCAACAGGATTTGGCAGCAGGACAAGGGCAAAATGCTTGGGCTTCCTATGTTGTGATAATAGGAACTAAATTGTCAAAGGCTAATTACTAGTTTTAGCCTTTTAATACTATCATAATATAACTAATTTGAAAGACCAATGATTTCATATAATCTACAGCTGCCCATTTTGTACTCCTATGTCTTGAATTAAAATACCAGGGAAATTTACATCCCAAATCACTTCAACTTATCAATTTTACATCAGGTAAAGCATTAAAAGAAGCAAAAAGGCACACAACGGTTTAGGAATAGAAGAAATCATATGGGAAATGGCACTCTTCTAAATGCTAATGTGTTCAAAAGCTGAAGCCTTGATCATCAAGGAATTGCTTTAAAAATATTTCATTCATCAAAAAAAAATACATACTCAAGTTATAGTCTGGGTGTATCTAATTGATTTAAACAAGCAACGACAAAATACTTACATGAAGCTTGACTACAGATAAATAAGACTATGTATTTAATTTTTTTTATCCTTCACGATAGAAGTGGTCTTAATGTATTATAATCTCATTTGCATCATAAAGATATATCAATATAAAGATCCCAACTGTGAATAATCATATGGGATATTTTTAATGAAGGAAAAGACACAAAAAGTAACACAGAATTTTAACTTAGTTTTGGGTTTCTAAATGTAGACGTTAACAGTCACAACCAGGAATACTGATCCTAACTACATAACAATGGAAATTAACTTATTGAGCTGTATGACTCCTAACAGCGTGCCTTTGTGCCTTGTTTACAACACTGTTTCTTAACAAGCCGTCTTCAGTTTTAAAAGGCTAGATAAGAAAATAAAGACAGAACAGAAATACCTGGAAGTTCATCTTCTCTAGCTTGAGAAAAAAACATGATCAGATTCATTTGACCTGTTTTGAACACTTTACAGACAACACTTTATCAATCCACATTAAAATGCTAACTAAAGTCATTTTCTGCAATAGGTTTTCATAGTACCATACCTCCTCCAGTGCCCTTCCATATGATATATTGTAGTAAACTACACATCAGATCTCTCTTTAGCACCAAGAAATTAGCTAGTTTTCAGAAAAACTAAATCATTAGTTTAACTGCTTGAAATTTCACTTCTGTATTAAATCATTGACAAAAAAACTATTTATAAAGTGATTTCATGCTCCAAAATGCTTTCATAGTCATTCACTTATCTCAATGTAAGTCTTTAAGTTACAACCTCAATGATGTAGTCCCACAACAAAGCTAGGAATTTCCTCAATAAACAATATAATCAGAGCTATTAAATCTCCAATACAGCTACAAGGCCATTAATCAGTAATTTATGTAAATATAATGGTCATTGAATCTCAATAATCCTCAGAAGTCAGAGTTTATTTGAAGAACAGTATGATTTCACCATTTTTATTTGTGTGTGTATGTGTGTGAGTGTGTGTATGTGTATGCATCATTTAAAAAAAAAAAAAAAAGAAAAGAAAAGAAAAAGAAAAAGAATCCCAGGGTCACAAGCAGCTACTCTTTTGATGTGGAATTTGACATCAGAGACAGTACCTTAAGCAATTAGACTTTTGTATAAGATCTGACTATGTTCTTGGAAATTGATTTATGATTTTTAAATACATATACCTATGATAGTAGTGCTCTGTGTGTGTCCCCCCTTCTCTGTATATGTGTTTGTGGGGTGGTAGTGTATGTCTGTTGGGAAGGAGCTCACAATTAAAAGGACTTTTGAATTAAGTCCTTCAGCAAGCCAAATCAGCCTTTTGTTGTTTTAATGATCATTCTTTTGACATGTCTGTACTGCAGTGTGAGGTTTTGTATGGCAAGTTTTCTATAGCAAGGAGAGAAAGAGGAGGTAGGGGGCTACACCTGCGCTAAATGGAGAACTTGTAAGGTGATGGTTGTGATCAATCCCAGCTTGTTCTGCCTGATCAAGCACAGTGGGCAAAGATCCTATCACAAAAGCATTCCAGAGAGCAAGCAAAGCAAAACTCTTCACCAAACTGACTACTGAACTGAAAACTGCTGGGGAGCAGCCCCTCACAGGGAAAGCAAGCTCTTCTAAAGAGAGAAGGCAGGGCAGACCACAAGGGTATCGTCTACAAACATTACTTGAGTCTCTCTCAAGACAAAGTAGGGCAATTTTGTTCACAGATTCACTAAGCTTTGTTCTTACAAGTCCTTCTCTTCCTTCAGAAAATTAGGCCTTGAAAGTCTCCCACCTCTACAGGGTTACCCCCTACTCTTACCCTGAGTAGGGGATAGTGAGGCCAGTCTTCTTCCACGAGTTTTTATCTTGCTTTTCTCCATTTTCCAGAAGACACACCAATTAAATATTTTATATGCTTTTTAAACCTTTGAAATACTATTCATATCCATAATCAAGATACCACTACACCCTCTTCACAGAGGTGGGGGAGGGGAGCTAGAAGAAGAAAATGAAACACAGCAAAAGTAACTTCCCTTTCCCTACCAATGACAGAAAAGGAACACACATGGTTCCTCTCAGTTCTGTGTAAAAACAAAAACAGATCAGCACAGAAACTTTCCAGAGCAAAGAGTATCTTTTAATCATCTGGGGTTTAATGCTTCCTCTCCCCCTTCAGCTGACCACCAAGTGTTAACCTTTTAGGCAAACCACAGCAAACTAGCCAAACAATGACTGCCTTTTAGAAAAGTAAATATATTAGTAGCTGGCTTGTTAACTGCTGGACTCTGCGTTCGTCTCTTACAATCACGGCACTTAGGCTGAGCACACATAGAAAAGTAGCTTTTAGTTATAGGCTGGAAAGTGAGTGCATGAGTATCTGAAGACATTAGGGACTGGGAAGTACATCGGAAAGCATCCTCATGCCGTGGGTCTTTTAGTTTTAACCGCTCCTAAGAAGTTAATCCAATGTTTAACAATTGGCTCTGTCAGATAAATTTATGGGTTACATAAAAGCCAATATTTTCACAAAGGTCAAAAAGGTATCACGAGAAAAGTTAAAACTGAATTCTACTCTCTCTAATAGCACTAGGAAATGAACTAGCAGGTCATTTATTGCCAACAGCATACCAGCAAACGCATCAACTCACTTATTAACCAATTTCCAATAGCTAAAGGAATTTTAATTATAAATTCACCAACCTCATTTCGGAGAGTGGTCACTTCCTGTAGTCACGTCTGGCGAAGTCCATTCTCACGTAAACGTCGTCCTCATCATCGTCGTCCTCGGAATCCGCTCTCTCTTGGGGTCTCAGCACCCAAAGCTGGCGAGGTGGCGGTGGGGGAGCGGCTGCGCCGGCCGCCAGGTCCTCACCTCTGGCAGCTTGGTTAAGGGCTCCAGGATTCCAGCCTGCCGCAAGGTCCTGGGCACCACGAGCATTAGCAACAGGTTGGAACCCGCGAGCGGAGGCGGAGTCAACTCCTGCCGCTGCGTGGAAGCCGGCAAAGACATCGCCAAGGCTGGGGGCCGCTGCGAGCGCAGAGACCACGGCTAAAGCCCGGCTCACTGCCAAGAGGGGCGCATCAGCTGGAGCAGCAATCACGGCAGAAGCTGCTGGAAAGTCTCTGTCCAAGCTGTCTGTCGGGAAAGCCGAGACAGCGGCTCGAGTGTTGGCAAATACACTTTGGGAGCCGCTCTGTGGGCGTCTTCTCTCCCGCACTTCCTCCTGCCGCAGCCTAGCTACAGGTGGCGGTTCAGAGCGTCGACCGGGAGAGAGAGAAGCATCCATACAGCACTCAGAAAATGGGTCAACTACATAGATTTGACCTGTTTGAGCATCATAGCAAATGGCACTGTCAGCAAAAGGCACGGCTGGTGACATAGCCGGGTTGAAAATTACTTCAATGTATTCCCCCGCTTCCACAATGCTACCTATAGCACTGCCTGGGAAAAGACGAAAGGGCCACCTAGCACCGGCCACAGGGATGGAGTTGGCACCTGGTAGAACTCTTAAAAGATCTGAGAGGCGGATTGTTGGATGCGGCAAGGGCACCCCGAATTCAATATTCGGGTAGCTAGAAAAAGCTGTGGGTGCGGGGTCAGTAACTACACCCCGCAAGTCTGGCAGTCCTTGAGCAGAGGGAGCTAGCACAAGATGCTCTCTCTTAATAAAGTCAATGTTGATATAGTCACGGGAGCTATCAGCTGCTCTCTGTTCCTGTGTGGGGTTTAGCGGTTTGGGCTTTATTTGATTTCCTTTTGCAAAAAAGGAAAGTTGGTTAGGGTCCTTAGCCTTGTTCATTGGGGGCACATCGTCTGAAGGCTTTGCAGATGTCCCCCTATCTTCACGTTTTGAGAACGACCCCTCAGTTGAAGGCTTTGAAGATCCATCTTTGGTGCCCTGGCTAAAGGGGGCTTCTCTGTCTAGACCGCTCCCCAGGAACTTTCCAGGTAACATGGGAACATACTCACTGTGGTCGCTCTGGCCGAAAGGTGAACTCTGAAAAGGACTTGGTAGAGAGAAGTAAGAGCTCCAGCTTTTGGAGGACGAGCCTCCCTGAGGATTGGGAGGATTTTTAGGAATCGCACCTGCTCCAGGAGCCATAAACATGTAATCACTGTCACTGTCATTGTCCTTTGAGTCATCCTCTTTATTAGTGTCCGGTGTTTTCGGGGCACTTGGTGCAGGTGCTGGTGGGCTCACCCTGGGAAACATCATCATGTACCCTCTGGAGTCTTCAAAGGGTGACCTAGAGTGGCGCTTGGTTGAAGCCGAGGAATTTTGAGGACCCATTGGCATATAATCACTGGAACACGCAAGAGGAGCAGCCACCCCTGGCCTCATTGGCACATACGGGTCATCCTCATCGTCATCGAAAGCTCTGGCTCTGTAGGGTCCCCGGGTTGCACCTCCTGGGGTCTCCATATCTCTCACCCCTTTGGCTTCTTTGCGTTCTTTTGTGCCTCTGTCTGCGCAAAAATAAAGTCGGAATCTTCCCCCAGACTTCCCTTTGCCACCAGTTGCTCCAGCTGCCGGCGGTGGCGGCGGGGGTGGAGGCAGTGTTTGCTGCTGCTTGTTTTGAGTGAATTTACCAAAGTAGGATCTTTTCTTCACAGATTTTCCATGGTCACCATCATCAGAATTCTTCCCACTTCCTGAACCTTTGCTCCCTCCTGAGTTCTTGCCACCACCGGAGCCATGGTCATCTCTGGGTCTCTGGCCGCCACCGGAGCCATGGCCACCTCCACCTGAGCCGTGGCCACCTGCCGTGCCCTGGCTATTTCCTGAACACTGGTTTCCTCCTCCGGCACCCTGACCTCCAGATCCCTGTCTCCCGCCTGAGCTCTGGCTGCTGGAACCTTGGCCACTTGAGCCCCGGCCACCTCCTGAGCCCCGGCCATTTCCTGAGCCCCAGTTGTTCATAGGTATGCAATCACCTCGGTTTCCTTCCTCACCCTCCTTGTCTTTTTCTTCCGTGTTGCCAGAGCTGGAACGCGAGGCTTCACGAGCTCTGTGGCTGGGGGCATCTTCAGGCTGTGGGATACGTCCCGGGCTAGGTGCTGAGCGTCGGAAAAGGCCGGGTGGTACTGACGTGGCTCTCCTGGACCTGCGGGCTCTGGGCAGGTGCCCTCTTCCTCGCCTAAAGGGAGGCGGAGGCTCTCTGGGTGCGATGAAGCGCCTGGTGAATAGCATCTCTTCCCTGTCACCGGTAGCTCGGAGGCGGCAAAACTGCTCAAAGCGGTATCTTCTGATCCAGCCGCCGGGCTCCAGCGGGAGGAAGCCCAGGTGCCTCCTAGTGGACAGCAGGGTTAACAGGTGGGCGCCAATACTGATGCTGTAGCTGCGGCAACGGGCTCTGTATTCGTCTGCGCACAAGGCTCTCATCTTCTC
>JADRCD010029459.1:0-10638 GCA_019843815.1 Montemys delectorum
ATATACAAATGATAAATGGGCTGAGAACAAAATCAGGGAAACAGCACCTTTCACAAAAGCCTCAATTGATATATCTTGGCTAACTCTAACCCAAGCAAGTAAAAGACTTGTACGATAACAACTTCAAGTCTTTGAAGAATGAAATTGAAGACACTATCAGAAGATAGAAAGATCTCCCATGTTCGTGAGTCTGTAGGATTAACATAGTGAAAATGGCCATCCCATCAAAGGCAATGTACAGATTCAGCAAAATCTCCATCAAAGGCAATGTACAGATTCAGCACAATCTCCATCAAAAATTCCAACACAATTCTTAATAGATCTTAAAAGGGCACTTCTCAGTTTTATGTGGAAACACAAGTATAGCTAAGGGTCCTAGGGTAAAACCAAATCTTTCTGTTCTTAAAAAGCAAACAAACATAAGAAACAACACAGCAACAAATTGATTCCTGTTACATTCTGGTATAGTCATAGATCAGTGCCTTGCTTAGCCTTTATTAGAGGAACTTCCCCCTGCAGCAGATGGTAACAAATACAGAGACCCACAACCAGACATTACAAAAAGTGAGAGAACTTAGAATATGCAACTCTACTCAATGTCTGCATCTAATCCCTCCCCTCACCTGTATTACTTTGCTAGGATTGATTTAAAGAGAGGTTAATATAAGCAGCATGAATTTAGTTTCTCTCAATTTTGAGCTAGAAGTCTAAGTGAAGGTGTCAGCAAGTTCAAATTTTCGGAAGCCTCTTTTTTTAGCTTCCAGATGTCTTCTGGCTCTGTACTCACTTGATTGTTCCTCTCTGTGTGCATTTCTGTCCTAATCTCTTCCCCTTTTTGTAGGAATGATAGTCAAAGTAGATAAGGTCCTTCACTACTGGCCCCAGATTATCATGAAGTCAAAACCAGATAATAGGGGTAAGGACTTCAACATAGGAATTTTTGGTGTTGTAATTCAGTGTATAATATAATTTCAATGGAAAAAAATCAAATTTGTGTAGCTCTGTTTATGAATATACTTATGATCAGTATGACCTAAATCACTCAAAATGCTCAAGTGTGTGTGTGTGTGTGTGTGTGTGTGTGTGTGTGTGTGTGTGTGTGTGTGGTGTGTTTGTGCGTATGTATATGCTTGAAATTTTGGTACTGGGGCTGGAGAGAGATCTCATTGGTAAAGAGCTCTTGCTTTTGCAGAGGACCCAGGAGTGGTTTTAGAGCCCATGTGGTGGCTCACAATTATATGAAACTACAGCTCAAAGGGATCTGAAGACTTCTGAACTCCATGGCACCATGCATGCACATGTTACACATATATGCATGCATGCAAAACATTCATACATGTAAAATAAATATATCTTTTCAAAGGAGAAAATTTTAGCATTATCAAGCTTGCATATCCCATCTTTAGATTACTTATTAAGATTGAAAAGTTGTTATGTGTAAATTATACAAGATTTGGAAATATATAACCTTAAAAGTTAATGTATTCAGCCTCCATTGTACATAATTAATAGCCTAGTCCTCAAATTTCTTTTACACACAGATGCCAACAACATAAATGGGATCATATTCAACACATCACCATATGATAATTATATCATTTATTATACCTTGTAAAATTTCCACATTGGTACTCATAAATATGTATACTTGTTTGTTCATAGTACATTACATTGTTTATATGTGTGATGGTTTATTTAAATATTTCCCTATTGACTAGTATTTTAATTGCTATTAATCTTTAGCTGTTAAAAGTACTGAATTATACCACAACAAATATCCTTGTACATACATATTTATATCCTTGTGGGGTTTTGTAGAAATATTTCTTGGAAGATTAAAAGCTATCTCAAATGTTACAAATATTTAAAATATTAATAAGTACTGTCAAATTTCACAACAATTAAAAATGTGGTGCTAGCTCCTACAGGGGGATAATGGAATGTTGAGAAACACTACTTTTCTTATGGAAATATCAAAAAACACTCCTGAAGTCCATAGTGGACCCAATTTTGTCCTGTATTTGATAGGGGGTTATTTTGTATAGCTTTTATATTCATTTTTGAGACATAGTGATCTAAAGTTATCTCTTAGACTTTGACCACTAATATTTTTGGTCAATAAAATTGACCACTACTATTGTAGTATAATTTGATTTTTCATTTGTTTGCTTTTTTCTTTGTTTCATTGGGATAGAGCTTTACTATGTAGCCTAGACTGGCTTGTAACTTGTGATCCTTGTGCCTCAGTCTCCTTGGTACTGGGATCACAGATGTGTGTCACCATTCCATGCTGTCCAGTAGGATTTTAAAACTTAGTTAGAAATGCACTGCTCATGTTCATGTTGGAAACACATACACACACAAACACACACAGACATCACATTGCAAAATTAGATGCAAATATTCTACTCCCCTACTTTTGGTTATCTCTAGAATATGGATAGCATATGATTAATTTCCATCACTCTAATAGGATTATTAATTATGATTATGGCATTTATTTTATATTAAAAATAGTGGCAGGGAGGTGGTGGTGCATGCCTTTAATCCCAGCACTTGGGAGGCAGAGGCAGGCGGATTTCTGAGTTGGAGGCCAGCCTGATCTACAGAGTGAGTTCCAGGAAAACCAAGGATATATAGAGAAACCCTGTCTCAAAAAACAAAAACAAAACAAAACAAAAATAGTGAGCCTACCCTTGAATATATTTTATAAAGCCTGTCCACAATGATATTGCCATAGAATATTGAAATAATACAATTATTCTATATCTCTGTTATATACAATTGATTTATTTTCAAAATAAGTTCACTTAACACAAAGATTCTATCTTAGAACTGTGATTTATGTTTTGGAATTAGTCTTTTACATGTAACATGTGTGTTATTGTATATTCATTCATGAGCTATATTATAGTATTTATATTTATGAGT
Organism: Montemys delectorum; assembly: GCA_019843815.1. Classification (NCBI taxonomy): domain Eukaryota; kingdom Metazoa; phylum Chordata; class Mammalia; order Rodentia; family Muridae; genus Montemys; species Montemys delectorum. The sequence goes on from JADRCD010029459.1 coordinate 2,932, forward strand.
ATACAATATTTCTATTAAGTTGTAAATACACTTGTAGTTCAGTACAATAAATGAAGCAGGAATCAGACATAGGCAAGAGGACTATTCTGGGCTATTGGTTCATCCTGCTTCTTCTTTTCCTGTTACCCTGACAACAACCCAACAGTTTTGTTGTCACTGTAAAGTCCATGGATGAGTCTTCTACTTCAAATCAACAAAGCCAGTATTATCTAATTACTGGATAAAATGACCTAATATTCAAGAACAGCTGTCATCACATTAACCAAAATTATACAATAGCATTTCATTCTTTCCTTTTTGCTCATTGCAATAATGTACAAACTTAGCAAGAATACAATAAAATAAATCCATATCTACACTTTGCATTGAGTTGTTAATAGCTACTTTGAGCATTTTGACATAACAGAGCAAGACACTATATTTAGAGAAACCTTGCTTAAACTGTCATTTTTAAGTATGTTATTTTATTTTAACCATGACTGCTTTGATTTTTTTTCTAATGAAAGCTAAAGATTCCCTTGTGTTCTCTTTCATTCTCCTCACTTTCAAAATTTTATCATTTTTACTGCTTAGTACAGGAATGAATAGCCCTTGTAAAGCAAAACAAAATAAATAACAATATATTTTGTTGTAATTCTATGCTCCAGGGGTAATTACCAATAAGAATTAGGATCATGGGCCAGAGAGACTCCACAGTGGTTAAGGACCATGACTACTCTTCCAGAGGATGCAAGTTCCTAGCATTGGCAAGTTGGTTCCAATAATGTGTAACTCTATCTAGTTACAGGAAATTCAACACCCTCTTCTGGCCTCTGCAGGCACCAGGGACTCTCATGGTGCACATGCAAGCAAATTATGCATAGAAAATAAACAAAAAAATAAAATTTAAATGCTAAGAGTATGTATTTTCTAGTTATTTTTGCATGCTTATCCCAATTCATATTATTTTAATTACTCATATGAAATATATTGAAATACAAGATTTCTTTATGCTTGCTTTCCTCTTTTCTGTCTCACTTTTTAAAAGATTTATTTTTATTATTTTTAATTATATGTATATAGGCAGTGAAATGTACTCAATTCACCAGTGCAGGTGAATTTAGAGGCCACAGGCTTTAGATTTCCTTGAAGCTGAAGTAACATGAAGTTCTGAAATACCCAACATAAGGTCTGGGACTCAAATTCAGGCCCACTGCAAGAGCAATATAGATGCTTAACTATTGAGCCATCTCTTCAGCTCTCAACTCATTTTATAAGTTAGATTTTTTTTCTAACAAAGACAAAACTAAAACGTAATATAGCAGATATTTGGGAACCTATTGCTCACAATAATATTAATTGCAGATTTTTTTCAAAACACTTTTAAATGGACACAAAATTGTCTGTCGTTTAGATTTCCATATAGCTTTCTTTAATCTCATTTTCTCTTTCCCAAGATAAGTAGCTCCACAATTTTGTGCTTATTATCCATGTGTCTATCGACAAAAGGTGTTGTGGGATTTACATATCTCCTCCTGAGTAGTCAAATATAATATAAATTGTGCCATTATATACATGTATTCTTTTTTTTTGTTGTTTTTTTTTTTTTTTTTGGTTTTTCGAGACAGGGTTTCTCTGTGTAGCCCTGGCTGCCCTGGAACTCACTCTGTAGACCAAGCTGGCCTTGAACTCAGAAATCCACCTGCCTTTGCCTCCCAAGTGCTGGGATTAAAGGCGTGTGCCACCATGCCTGGCCCTATATACATGTATTCTACAGCATGAGTTCTTTGTATAGTTTCTGTTCTGTTTACCACTTATTTTGTTTTTCATCTTTCCTGCTCTTCTGCCTCCCCAGCTTTGTGGTGTATTGATATGGTTTTCAATAGTTTCTTCATAATGTCTGTTAGTTTAGAACTTGAATATTATATATTTTTATGATTTCCATTAACATTTTAGGATAGTTAAAATACCCTTTTGGTGGAAAGGCCACAAGTTGTCCAGTGGTTCCGTGCTTCTGCTTGTTGTCATATGGGTTTTACTCATCAGATTTACCACAATATGTTCATTCCCTCTCACTATCAGAGTGGTGTATTTATTATAATTAGTGAGTCTTCACTGACACATCATCACTACTCAGTCCATAGTTTAAATAAGGGAACATGCTCATTGTTGTGGATTCTGTGATTACTGACACATATAAAAAGGCATGTGTCTTAGATAGGGTTTTATTGCTGTGAAGAGAGTTCATGACTAAGGCAACTCCTATAAGGAAACATTTAACTGGGGCTGGCTTAAAATTTCAGAGACTCAGTCCATTATCATCATGGTGGCAAGCATGGCAACATGCAGGCAGACATAATGCTGGAGAAGGAGCTGAGATTTCTACATCCTGATCTACAGGCAATAGTAGAAGACAGTGTGTCACACTGGGCATAGCTTGAACATAGGAGACCTCAAAGCTCACCCTCACAGTAACAAGCTTTCTCCAACAAGACCACACCTCCTAATAGTTCCACTCCTTATGGACCAAGCATTTAAATGCATGAGTGTATGTGGGCCATTCCTATTTAAACTACCACAGCATACATCATCTATTATAGTATCATATATAATTTCACAGCTCTCAAAATACTCTGTGAATTGCTTATTCATTCCTCAACTCTTATTATTCTTGGAATTCACTAAACTTGAACTTACAATCTTGAATGTAACAAAACTACCATACGCACATAGCCTTTTCATATTATATTTTCCCTTAGGCATATGCATTTATAGTTTCTTCATATCATAGATTGATAAGCCTTTGTAGTGTTTGATAGTGTGTGGATAAATGTTTGATAGATCATTGTGAGGGGATATCAAAGAAATTTATTATTTATTTCCAACATTAGAGATTGTTAATAAAAATTATATGTACAAAACCGTCCATGCATATAGATTTTTATGTGTTTGGCACAGGATCTCACTATTATAACCCATACTGATCTAAAACTTGTGATCCTACTACCTCAGACTAACATGTACTAAAACTACAGTTGTGTACCACCATATTCAGATGCATTTATCTATCTATCTATCTATCTATCTATCTATCTATCTATCTATCTATCTATCTATCTCCCAAACTCTGTTTCCTCTCTTGGTCCCTCCCTCATAGAGTTCCTTACACACCACCACCCTCTCTGGGTACCCCCCCCCGGCTCTGGCACTTCAAGTCTCTACCCTATTACATATAACCTTTCCCACTAAGGCCAGACAAGGAAATCAGGGAGACTGAGCTGCATGTCTGCTACATATTACTTGGGGCTTCATTCCAGCCTGGACATGTTCTTTGGTTCATGGCTCAGTCTCTTAGAGCTCCCAGAGGTCCAGGTTAGTTGACTCTATTGGTCTTCCTGTGGGGTTATCTTCTTTTTTGAGGCCTTCAATCCTTCCCCCAACTCTTCCACAATTGTCTCCAAGCTCTATTCAATGCTTAACTGTGGATATCTATACCTCGTTCAGTCTGCCGCTCAGTAGACCCTCCCAGAAGACAGTTATGCTAGGGTCTTGTCTGCAAGCACAGAAGAGCATCAATAATGTCAAGAATTGATGGTAGCCCATGAGATGAGTTTCAAGTTGGGCTGGTTATTCGTTAGCCTTTCCCTCTCTGCTACAATCCTGCATTTATTTTAGACAGGACAAATTTTGGATCAGTAGTTTTGAGTGGGTTGGTGTCCTTATTCTTTCACTGGGGTTCCTACATGGCTACAGGAGGTAGACTTTTCACCATGTCACCACTGATAAGCATCTTGGCTAAGGCCACCTGCATTGACACCTGGGAGCCTCCCCTATCCCAGATCTCTAGGACTTCCTAGAGATTCTCCCCTTGCTCAACTCCCTACTACTACAAATTTCTACTTTTTATCCAGGCCCTCTGAGCCTTTTTCCTGTCTATCTACACTAGCCACTGCCCCTCCATTCCCTTCCACCTCTTTCCTTCCATCCAGTTGCCTTCTTCCCTCTCTCTATCTCTCCCTCCTTCCCTCCCTCCCTCTGCTTCCTATGATTATTTTGTTTGCCCTTTTAGATACTATCCAAGAGTCATTGCTTTGGCCATCCCTCTTGTTTAACTTCTTTGTGTCTGTGGGTTGTATCATTGATATTCTTTATTTTATGGTTAATATCCACTTATCAGTGAGTTATACATCATATCTACCCTTTTGGGTCTGAGTCACCTCACTGAAGATGAAATTTTCTTATCCATCAATTTGCCTGCAAAATTCATGATGTCCTCATTTTTAATAGCTGAATAATATTCCATTATTAAATGAACCACATTTTCTGAATCTATTCCAGTTGTGGGACATCTATGTTGTTTCTAGTTTCTGGCTACTACAAATAAGCTGCTGTGAAGTACTTGTCCTAGTAATATGGTGGAGCCTCTTTTGAGCATAGACCTAGGAGAAGTATCACTGGGCCTTCAGGTAGAAATATTTTCAAATTTTCCAGAAACCACCAATTGATTTCCAGAGTAGTCATACAAATTGTATTCTCACTAGCAATGAAGGAATGTCACACTTTCCCCAATCCTCACCAGCATGTGCTATCCCTTAAGTTTTTGAACATAGCCATTTTGATTAGTTTAAGGTAGAGTCTCAGGGTCGTTTTTATTTCTATTTCCCTGATGACTAAGGATGTTGAACATTTTTTTTTGTGTGTGTGTGTGCTTCTTGGCCATTCAAGATTCCTGTGTTGAGAATTCTCTGTTTAGCTCTGTACCCAATTTTTAAATTGCTTTATTTGTTTTGCTGGAATTTAACTTCTTGAGTTCTTTATATATTTCCGATATTAGCCTTATGTCAGATGGAGGCTTAGTGAAGGCCTTTTCCCAATCTGTAGGTTGCCGATTTGTCCTGTTAACAGTATACTTTGCCTTACAGAAATTTTTCATTTTCATGAGTACTATTTATCAGTTGTCAACCTTAGAGTTTGAGCCATTGATATTCTATTCAGGAAATTGTCTCCTGTACCAATTCATTTGTGGCTCTTTCCCACTTTCTCTTCTATTAGATTTAGTGTATACAGTTTTATGTTGAGGTCCTTGGTCCATTTGGACTTGAGTTTTATGCAAGGCGATGATTATGGATCTATTTGCATTCTTCTACATGCAGACAATCAGTTAGACCAGCACCATTTATTGAAGATGCTTTCTTTTCTCCATTGTATGTTTTAGCTTCTATGTTAAAAAGCAAATGACTATAGGTGTGTAGGTTTATTTCTGGGTCTTCAGTATTATTACATTGATCAACCTGTCTGCTTCTGTACCAATACCATGTTTTGTTTTTGTTTTTGTTTTTATTTTTTTAATCACAAATGCTATATAGTACATATATAGTTCAGATCGGGAATGACGATTCTTTCAGAAATTTTTTTTTTTATTATTATTGTTTAGGTTTGTTTTGGCTATCCTAGATTTTGTGTTTTTTCATATGAAGTACTTTCAAAGTCTGTAAAATTTTCTCTTGGAATTTTGAAGGAGTTTATATTGAATCTGTAGATTGCTTTAAGTAAAATGACCATTTTCACTATGTTAATCTTACCTATCCATGAACATGGGAAATCTTTCCATCTTCTGATAATCTTCTTCAATTTCTTTCTTTCCAGACTTAAAGTGCTTATCATACAGATGTTTTGCTTGTTTGGTTGGAGTTACACCAAGATATTTTATATTATTTGTGTCTTTTGTGAATGGTATTGTTTACCTAATTTCTTCCTCTGCCCATTTTTTCATTTGTATACAGGATGGCTTCTGATTTCTTTGAGTAAATTTTATACCCAGCTACTTCGCTGAAGTTGTTCATCAGTTATAAGAGTTCTCTGGTAGAATTTTGGGGATAGATTTTGTATACTATGTTATCATCCAATAACAGTGATACATTGAGTTCTTCCTTTTCAATTTGTATTCCCTTGATCTACTTTAGTTTTCTTAATAGGGAGAGAGTGGGCAGCCTTCTCTTCTCCCTGAATTTAGTGTGATTACTTCAAGTTTTTCTATCTTTTAAAATTAGATGTTGGTTATTACCTTGCTGTATATTGCTTTGATTATGTTTAAGAATGGGCCTTTAATACCTGATTTCTCCAAGATTTTAACTTCAAGGGGTGTGGGATTTTGTCAAAGGCTTTTTTAACATCATCAATGAGATGATTATATAATTTTTTTCTTTCAGTTTGTTTATAGAGTGGGTTATATTGATAGATTTTATGTATTGAAGCATTCCTGCATCCCCAGGATGAAGCCTACATGATCATAGTGAATGATGTTTTTGATGTGTTCTAAATTTGGATTGTGAGAATTTTATTTATTATTTTTCCATAGATGTTCATAAGTGAAACTGGTCTGAAGTTCGCTTTTTTTCTTGTTTAGTCTTTGTATGGTTTAGGTACAGGTAGCTGTGGCTTCATAGAACGAATTAGGTAGTGTTTCTTCTGTTTCTATTTTGTGCAATAGTATGAAGAGTATTGTTATAACTCTTCTTTGAAGGTCTGGTTGAATACTCTACTAAAACTATCTGGCCATGTGCTTTTTTTGCTTGGGAGACTTTTCATATCTGTTTCTATTCTTTATAGGTCATGGGACTGTTTAAATAGTCATATGATTTCTTCTTTCCCAGTTTCCCCTCAAACAAACAAACAAACAAACAAATAAACAAATAAAAACAAGAACAAATCCCTGTTGCCTCCCCCCTCCCCATTCCTGCCACCCCACCCTCTCCCACTTATTGGCCCTGGCATTCCCCTACTCTGGGGCGCAGAACCTTCAGAGGGCCGAGGGCCTCTCCTCCCATTGATGATCGAATTTGCAATCCTCTACTATATACATGCTGCCAAAACAATCAGTCCCACCATGTATAGTCCTTGGTTGGTGGTTGAGTCCCTGGGAGCTCTGAGGGTACTAGTTAGTTCATATTAATGTTTGTCCTAAGGGGCTGCAAACCCTTCATCTCCTTTGGTCCTTCATTGGAGACCCGATACTCAGTTCAATGGATGGCTGTGAGCCTCTACATCTGCATTAGTCAGGTATTGTCAGAGCCTCTCAGGAGACAGCTATATTAGGCCAGCTTGTTCTTCCTTCAGTCTCTGCTCCATAGTTAGTCTCTGCAACTCCATCCGTGGGTATTTTGTTCCCCCTTTTAAGAAGGAATTAAATGTCCAATTTTGGTCTTCCTTCTTCTTGAGTTTCTTCTGGTTTGTGGGTTGTTCTTCCTGTATTCCAAACTTCTGGGCTAATAACCATTTATCAGAGAGTGCATACTGTTAGCATCCAAAGCCTGTGGTGACTCATGGGCGGGTCTCAGAGACCTGTTGCCAGAGCAACGGCCGCCATATTCCCAGAATCCATTGGGATTGCCTCCAACCTTTACCTGGCTATAAGTCAGCAGTCATATAAATACAAGGAACATTCCTTTCTCTCTCTCTCCCTCCTCTCTCTTTCTGCGCTACTGCCCCCTCTCTCCCTATCAATTAAACCTCTTACATGGAACTGCTTGGGCCTAGTGTGTGGTCGCCAGTTCCCATCACATACCATGTGTGTTCTTTTCTGATTGGGTTACCTCACTCAGGAAGATATTATCCAGATCCATCCATTTCCCTAAGAATTTCATAAATTCATTGTTTTTAATAGCTGAGTAGTACTCCATTGTGTAGATGTACCACAGTTTCTGTATCCATTCCTCTGTTGAGAGACAT
>JADRCD010029475.1:0-11861 GCA_019843815.1 Montemys delectorum
GAGACAGCTATATCAGGCTCCTGTCATTCAGCACTTGCTGGCATCCACAGTAGTGTCTGGATTTGATGATTGAATATGGGAAGGATTCCCAGATGGAGCAGTCTCTGAATTGTCCTTCCCTTAGTCTCTGCTCCATAGTTAGTCTCTACAACTCCTTCCATGGCTATTTTGTTCCCCCTTTTAAGAAGGAATGAAGTATCCACACTTTGGTCTTCCTTCTTCTTAAGTTTCTTGTAGTTTGTGGGTTGTTCTTCCTGTATTCCGATCTTCTGGGCTAATATCCACCTATCAGAGAATGCATACCATGTGTGTTCTTTTGTGATTGGGTTACCTCACTCAGGGTGATATTCTCCAGATCCATCCATTCCCCTAAGAATTTCATAAATTCATTGTTTTTAATAGCTGAGTAGTACTCCATTGTGTAGATGTACCACAGTTTCTGTATCCATTCCTCTGTTGAGGGAAATCTGGGTTGTTCCCAGTTTCTGGCTATTGTAAATAACGCTGCTATGAACTATATCTGATAGTGGGCTAATATCCAATATATACAAAGAACTCAAGAAGTTAGACTACAGAGAAACAAATAACCCTATTAAAATGGGGTATAGAGCTAAACAAAGAATTCTCAACTGAGGAATACCAAATGGCTGAGAAGTACCTAAAGAAATGTTCAACATCCTTAGTCATCAGGGAAATGCAAATCAAAACAACCCTGAGATTCCACCTCACACCAGTCAGAATGGCAGGATAAAAAACCCAGGTGACAGCAGATGCTGGAAAGGATGTGGAGAAAGAGGAACACTCCTTCATTGCTGCTGGGATTGCAAGTTGGTACAACCACTCTGGAAATCAGTTTGATGGTTTCTCTGGAAATTGGACATAGTACTACCAGAGGATGCAGCTATACCACTCCTGGGCATATACCCAGAAGATGCTCCAACATGTAATAAGGACACATGCTCCACTATGTTCTAGTTTCTTTTGTTCATGATGTTTGTTGTAGCAATAGAAAATAAACCAGAACAGAGTTAGGACTTCGGAATATGATCAGATCACAATGGTGGAACCCTTACGAATGGGATTAGTGCCTTTCTGAGAATATACATTGTAATGAGGACAGAGAAAAGATGATATCTATGAGGAACAGATACTATGCAAATACCAAATGTGCTGGGACCTTGACCTGGGCAGTCCAGAACTATTAGCAATGAGTTTCTACAGCACATAAATTATAGCCTAAAGTGTTTTGTTATAGCAGCTCAAAATGAACAGTAAACAATTTATGCATAGTCTCCTTTCTAAAAGTGCCTTACATAATTACGAATTATAATCTCCTTCTTCATTTGCCACTTGATTCCATTAGTACTTAACAACTTACTTTATACCTTAATAGAATGAGTAATACAAGGATAGCTCTTCCCTGTTGTAGATTACAAATGCAATAGGATTTGTAATAGAAATTGTGGTTTTCTTACATCAGGTTTTGGATGTTCAGATAGTATGAGTACATATGTAAAGGAGGAATTTGGGAACAGAGTGGGAAAATCTTCCTGATAACAGATCCCACCAGGTTTCCAATTATCCAGTTCTACTTCTTGATCCACGATCAGAGGGTAGTAACTAGAAATGGGGTGACTTGAGACTTTCCTGAAGATTAAAATGTTTATAGGTAAAAAGCCAATTAATGAGGAGGGAACAGCTGCCAATATGCCTTATCCTGCACATTAGCTTGTGGGAGATACTCAACTCTTACTGAGTTTATTAGACTTTGTAATAATCCAAACAACTGGCTGCAGCTCAACAGGGATCTTGCAGTTTTGAAAGTCTTCATTCACTAACTTTAGCAGGTGCTGGGAAAATATTTGGGGCTCAGGGAAATGTGCAATTTTATTAGGGATTACAGGTTCTGCAGAGCAGCTCTGAAATAGAAGTGGTTAGCTGGTGAAAGGCAGACAGTGAGACGCAGAGCAACTGAAGGGCAGGGACTGAACTGTTGATATTTTTGTAGGAGAGGCAAATTTTTGAAGACCGGCCATATTGCAAAGCATTGATAGGTTTTATTTAAACAGCATATGCTCTGCTGACCCATGTGTTGTCAGGGCTTCTATTCTCCTGGGTTAGAAAAGCCAAAAGGCTGCTGAATAAGGGAAACTGAAATAAATGAATTGACCTATTTTTGTGGTCACATTGCCCCCTCCCCCATGGCCTTATCAAAACACAATTTCATTGCTAAAGATAATTACCCCGTTCTCTCCAAACCTGTAGTCTATTCCTGGTGAAAAATCACTAGCCTCTAGGTCTCAGCCTTTTTATTCCTTCCCCAGCAAGGCCAGGGGAATTATGCTAAGAATAGTAATATCCCAAAAAGAAAAGGCCATTAAAGCCCTTTTCAGGTGTGAGCAATGGGTAGCATCTGGTCAAGAATAGGCCCGCCACAAAATTTCAGCCTATGCTGCATTTTAAATATATATATATATATATTTTGGCCAGGGGTTGGTTGTAAAATAGATAATGCTAATTTTAGATATTTCATCATTTCTTTGGGATCCATTCATTTAACAGCAGGAGAGAGAAAGGAAAGCCTAGCTTTTTTAAGGAGGATGCTTCCATATTTCAACGTGCTCCTTCACACCCTTGCTCTATATTCAGGTTACAGCTTCTTGGGGGAGTTGGAAGTGGGTGTTGTTTTTTTTTCCAGCTCTTCTTAATATGCACACTTAAGTCTCCTGTGGTAGCCTTTCTTCCTACCTCTGTAGGTGTATGAGTTTCTCTTTAAAAGTTGTATCCTCTGTATTTACAGAGATAGTTTAAGGTTTGCTCTTAGGTTAATCAAATATATTTTCTTATCTCTCTAGCTCTTCAGGTTTAGTCTACAGTCTTATCAGGAAGAAAGCTCTGGCCAAATTTGTATTCTTTGGAAAACGTACTTAAAAACACTTGAAGATATTACTTCTGGATGAGAGATTTAAAGGAAAGGGGCACTTTTCCTCTAAGGTCAAAGTAACTTTAAAAATCTATGTTCTTATGAAAATAATAATAGATCATCATTGATGCTCTGCAAATTCTCCAAGATTTCATGCCAGATTTTAAAAATTGTCATCACTTCCAAAATCAGCTAGCATTTTCTTGAGATGTTATGTATTAATTCTGCAGCTTTCTTGCTTAGGGACTGGCAAAATCTGATGTCTCTTGTCAAACACTGATTGCATTGATACGGCTATGCTTTTCTGACATTCATGCCAATTGGCACTGTCCTCTCAGAAGACTGATTAGTGGGCATTTTCTGGACTGACTTTGGAAATTAATTTTAATCATCTACTAGGTATCTGGCCTATTGCTTAGGTAACCTGCCCTTTTACTATTCTTTCTAACCTTATCTATTCTTTAGAAGGTCACTTATTACTTATAAACATGAATGGAATTAGCACTCTCTAATTCCATGTTGCTAAGCACACATGTTAGGAGTTCAGAAATGTCTTTCCTAGCAGAAATGCTGGAATCTCCATCAGCCTTCACAACCTATCATAGGAGCTGTAGTTGGGTAGCCTGGTTTGACTCTTCCTTGATCCACATATAAGTTACTTGAGTGTTGCATAACATATACGTGTTTCACATTCGTGTTCTGTAAAATGGTACGTCTGCACATGATAACGACCTTGTTGGGCTGTGAAAGACACGGGCCTCTTCAGTTACCATTGTTTGGTATATGCACAGATTTGCACAGTGAGTAGTTTTATATGTTTGGAGGTATTTATTTGTTCATAGCTTTATTCCAAACACAGGGATTGTGTTTCTTGTTTTCCTATCACATAACATAGCAGTGGTTACAAAGAAATTTCACAGACATATTAATGAATCACTCTTGGAATACTTTAGTGTTGAAATAAATTATTTTATATGATGTTTTATAAATTCTCAATCATTTAATTATGTGTTCCTTGTTCAAGTTTTACTATATTTATGTTATTTTTGAGAAAAGTACACACACACACACACACACACACACACGCACACGCACACGCACACACACACATATATATTTGGTTTTTTGAGACAGGGTTTCTCTGTGTAGCCCTGGCTGTCCTGGAACTCTCTCTGTAGACTAGGCTGGCCTCAAACTCAGAAATCCACCTGTCTCTGCCTCCTAAGTGCTGGGATTAAAGACGTGCACCACCACTGCCTGGCATTTTCAAGGTATATTATAAATATGTATAATCCTTGTGTCTCTCTTTTTCTTCTCTATAGGCATATATTCCATGATTTTTTTTTTGTTGTCGTTGTTGAGACTAGATGATAACTGAAGCTTACTCAGTTTGGTCATGCTTACCCTCTGAAGGCTATGTACATTTGTGACTGTTGGTTTGGCTGCATTTGTCCTTTGATCATTTTATGGTTTGGCAATTTCTAGGTGTCTATGTGGGTAATTGAAGTTTCAGTAGTACTGTTGTGCTAGGAAAATGTTAGTAATCCCCCAGAACACACACAGGAGATGATCCAATGCAACTCACAGCAGGGTCTTTATTCTATTCAAGCTAGCTCAGACCCCCTCAATGCACCACTGTCATGTAGGACAGTTTCCGTGGTGGGGGAGCCCAGAATGTCTATCAGGGCAAGGCTTTATAGTAAGCAGCAAGCAGGGAGTAATTGTGCGAGTATCTAATTGGAAAGCTACTGTGGCCTTTAACATAATTGACTGGTGCTGGAAGTCATATCATATCATAAACTTAATTTCTTCTCCTCTCTGCATTAGGCAAGGGGTAGAGGCTTGTAACCTGGGGTGTAGGGTCGTTGGGGGAATAACCTGGAGACACTGGTCTTGTTGAGGGTGCAACCTGAACGCTCTGGTCTGGTTGGGGATTAGCCTAGAGACTGAAGTTAGGCTCAGGTTTTGTTGGGGGGCAAATTGGAAACTAATGCTAGGTATCAGCCTGTTAGTTTACCTGAGTTCAAACTTAGGTAAGGTTCTCCAAAATGGAGTCTGTATTTAAAATATTTGGCATCTCAGTACCAATGTTCAAGATGGCTGCAAATCTTGGGTCTCTTGTTCTTCATTTTCCTTATAATTTTCATTGGTTTCTGTAACCTTCCTGTGAGAGGTCAGATTCTTCAAATTCCAGCCTGCCAGATGACCATGCCTCTCTGCCCACCTCCTGCTAATTGCCACGCCTCTGTCCAGGTTCCAGTTACACCTGGAAGTCCTGCCTTCACAGATTGAAGAAGCTGCTGATTGGGCCAGGTGGCCGGAAAAACTTGTGGGAGTGGTTTTGCCTTGCTTATCCCAGTGTTTTGCTTGTTAATTATCATTATGGAATGAATGATGGCTGGATAAATTACATATCTGAGTTGACCAATTTTTTATCCTTTCCTCGCGGTAAAGGTAATATCATGGCTTGCCAAATCACTTTATCTCTTTTCAGAATTCCCATGGGTAATCGTGGTACCTGGACTGCTACAGGTTTCCTTTTCATCTGTTTATGAGAAGCCAGAAAGACTCCTGAGGAACATTCTTCTTTAACATTAATGCATACTCTGTCTCTCTCACCTACCTCATACTTTTGTATGCCTGTATGCCGGATGTCAGTATCCTCCATCAGTGCTCCTTGCCCAAGGTTAGGATACTCTGGGAGAGATGCCCAGAGGGCCTCTGCATATAGCAAGGCAGGGACCCTCACCTATGAGAGGCTGGCTCAGAACTGTTGACTGGCCGTTGGTATCCCCTTTAGTCCCATTTCTTTTTCATTCTCACTGTTCTGGCAATTCTGCTTATAATTGCCTGGAGAACAGCTAAGGGTTGGATAGAATTTACAATGGTGGTTATTTGTTGCAATTTTATTGTCTTGAATTGAAAATCCACCAGGGTCTGGATCATTTACTACCTTCATATCTTTTTCTCTGCAAGTACACTTAACACTGCACTGTCCTGTCTTATAAGCAAAATATTTCTTAGGGGTTTTCTTCTTCTATGAAAATGTAATGTACAAATTAATCTTTCTTATTTTCATGTCTATTGATGAAAGTATGTTTGTGTCTTATATTGAACTGCTCTATTTTTCCCAGGATCTTTCTCATGTTAATTATGTCCACATTAACAGGTGCTACAAAGGTAAAGCCTTCCAGGCTTCTGCTTGTGGTTCTCCACGGCACTTGAACTTTTCATCTTCAACATTGTTGATGCTAAGTGGAAGCCGGATGTCCTACTTGACGTTTGTGGTTGTGCTCAGGATGACTGGGCAGGGCTCGTGACAAATAGCTCAGCTAGGAGCACTAAGGCTGTTTAGAGTTCTCTGGGGACCATCCTTTGTTTCTTCTACTGATTGATCTCTGCATATAACTTTCAATATATAAAAAACAGCCTCCTGTTTCCCAGAAGACTTGCAATGAGTAATTAACACCTTTTTAAACCTTCTATTATGGTAAAAACATGTGGAAATAATGCTATATCTCTTGTTTTCTGCGATACTTAGAAAGATGAACTGGTCACAGATAAGAGCCACACAAGCAATTTTAAGCAAATAACCAGAACTCCTTAGTTCCCTGCAATACCAACAGAAAATAGGCATTGGTAGGAAATTATTGCAGTACTATGTCACTGTCTTAAGGGTTTTATTGCTGTGAAGAGACACCATGATCAAGGTAAGTCTTATAAGGACAACATTTAATTGGGGCTGGCTTACAGGTTCAGAGGGTCAGTCCACTATCACCAAGGCAGGACCATGGCAGCATTCAGGCAGGCATGGTGCAGGAGGCATTCTTATGAGGACAACATTCAACTGGGGCTGGCTTGTAGGTTTAGAAGTTTAGTCCATTAATCATCAAGGCAGAACCATGATACTATCTAGGCAGACATGATTCAGGAGGAGCTGAGAGATCTATATCTTCATCTGAAGGCTCCTAGCAGAATACTCACTTCCGGGCAGCTAGAATGAGGGTCTTAAAGCCCACACCCACAGTGACACACCTACTCCAACAAGGTCCTAAATCCTGGAATGAGCATATGCATTCCACTCCCTGGAATGAGCATATACAAACCATCACAGTCATGTACTACAGTTAATTTACAAAAATATGATTTAATGACGTCTTCATACAATTTTTCATTTCTTTCAATTGTGTGTGGTAACATATATGGCTTGTATTTGTTTGCATGCATTCATTTTAATAATGTTCAAATTTTCTGCTACATTTCTATTCATTTTAGATAATGAATGTTTAAAAGACCATGATTAATCCATACACATTTGTGCTTCTCAATATACCCCAATTTTTCTTAATTTTGGATGTTTACATCTTATACTGTTTTTAAAAAACCTTTTAAAAAATTACCACGGATTTCCAAGAAAAAACAAACACAAAAATGAACATGTAAGCGGACCTGTTTAGATAAAACCTTTGTTATCTAAGTCCCAAATTTCCACTATTGAACAATACTACTTAAACTGACAGATTATTTAAAACATATTTCATGCATTTTAGATTAATTAAATCATTCTAATTTTTCTACCCCAATTTTTCTACCTTTGGACAATTGAAATGTTAAGTAGGTGCCTGAGGGTTTGGAACACAAACTCAGTGATCATATCAGTATGTGCAATGACTATAGTCCATAATAACTCCTATATATAGTGAAGAGAGGAACTTGCATGCTCTAAACATAGTGACTAAGAAGGAAGTTAGATAATAATTGCTCTGTTTTTGTCAGTATTACTTTATTTATTTGTTGAAATGTCACAATATACTATATTAATACATATGATTACCTAGGTCAATCGAAACTTTAAAAAGGTTAAATATGATAAAAGCCAAAGGGAATGCTTCATTTCACTTTCAACTTTCAACAAGTAAGGCGCTATCTTACTTGGATTTCACATTTAAAAATTACGCAGAGTGAAAGCTGTAA
This sequence comes from Montemys delectorum, assembly GCA_019843815.1. NCBI lineage: Eukaryota > Metazoa > Chordata > Mammalia > Rodentia > Muridae > Montemys > Montemys delectorum. The sequence continues at coordinate 7,898 of JADRCD010029475.1, forward strand.
GTCAAGGTATATTAACAGACAGTTTTATTTGTGTTTCATCCATCTCGTTATTTTCTTTCTTCCTGGATTCTATATACTCATTGATGGCACAGTTGTGGGTATGAAGACTCTCTTAGAGTGGAGAAATATGAACCTCAATTGTGTCAATGCCACTGTACTTAGCCCATGAAAAACCATTTAATTTCATCATTGAATATTTGACCAGTCTTTTATGAATTTAGCTTCCTACAGATAATAAAACAGTTGTCTTAAGTTATATTTAAGATGTATAAAATATTGAGGAGTAGAGAGGCATCTCAATGGGTAAAGTATCTGGGCTTGGAAGCCCAGTGTCCTTGGAATATTTGGATGTATTGGGTGTCCATAAACATTATGCTTGAGGAGCAAACACAGGCAGATCCCCAGAACATGCTAACCAGTCAATCAAGCCAGCTGACAACTTTTGGGTTCAGTGAGAGACCCTGTCTGCAAAAGATAAGATGGAAAGCCATAATAGAAAACATCCAGTGTCTAGTTCTGGCCTCCATTTGCATGTGAACACATAATGGCATAAATATGTACACTACAAAACCATGCACAGTTATAGTCTTAGATATATACACACATGTGTGCACAAACACACACCAAAAATATACTTTTAATGCCATATATACCAGTGGAAATCGAAGTAAAGCTGGCATGGATAGGACCTAACCTCCATAAAGTTGCCTAATGTTCTCCTATGGAAGAATGTTGTTATAGAAAGTACTTATATGTCTATCTATTCTATTTCCCCTTTTATACACAAGAATTATAAGCAGTTATTTGGAATTGTATAACTGGGTCTGACTAATGGAATGTATACAAAATTATAATGCACTAATTCTAGAATTGGTAATACAACTTTTCATTTTTGATTTTTTATTATTGTATATTTTATGTATTTACCTTTCAAATGTTATTCCATTTACAGGTTTCCCCTCTGGATCCACCCCTCATCCCCTCTCCTCCTGCTTCTATGAGGATGCTCCCCCCCCCCCCCCCCCCCTCCTACCTGACCCCCATGGCAGTCCCCTATACTGGGATATCTAGCCTTCACAGGACCAAGGACTTTTCCTCCCATTGATGCCAGACAAGGCCATCCTCTGCTACAGCTTCTTCAGTCCTTCTCCTTACTCCTCCATTGGGGACACCATGCTAAGTCCAATGGTTGGTTGTAAGCATCTGCCTCTCTATTTGTCAGGCTCTGGCAGAGCCTCTCAGGAGACAGAAGGAGCACAGACTGAAGTAAAGGCCATCCAGAGACTGCCCCATCTGGGGATCAATCCCATATTACAGGCACCAAATCCAGACACTATTGTTTATGCCAAGAAGTGCATGCTAACAGGAGCCTGATATGGCTGTCTCCTGAGAGACTGTAACAAATACGTATGCATATGTAGCAGAGGATGGCATTATCTGACATCAATAGGAGGAGGAGTAGCCCTTGGTCCTGTGAAAGCTTGATTCACCAGGGTGGTGAGGTGAGAGTGGGTGGGTGGGAGGAGGAGCATCCTCATAGAAGCAGGGGATGGGGGCTGGGAGAGGGAGGATCCATCTGGAGGGGATATTTTTTCACTCTTCAAGATAAAACAGGGTTAGAGGAAAGTTTAGTTACTTGCCTAAAATCATACAACTAGTAATTTGTAAAAAGAGGCTAAATATAAATTCAGGTCTCTTTGCCTCTAAAGCCCATACATTTTATATTGTATCCCACTGATTTCTGAAGGTATGGTAGCCTTATATTTGATTACTAATCTTGATGGCCCTGATTGGTCCTATGAAAAAACGTATTATTTGCCTTTTTTTTTTTTTTTTTTTTTTTTGAGATTGACAACATCAGCTAAAGAACAGAGATTTCCCCAAATGTTAGATACTGGCTAGATATTCAAGGTAGAGTTAACCCACGAGCTAGCACTCTATCTCCATATATAGCTATATCTATATCCATTCATATATATATGGAAAATTTGCTGGGCTGGGAAGAGATTTTGCCCCACTGGCAAACTAACAATTTCTAGCTATAAGCTAAGTTTATATTTATTTAATTTTCAAATGACATCAGAGACTTGATTCTCTTTGTGGTCTAACACGTGACATCATCTAGGAATAGTTAATTTCTCTTTGATTTCCATTCCTTCTGTTCCAACAAGGTTTATACATGTTCTCTGATATGCTAAATTAGTGGGCTGTGGTTGAGATTCATAACAGGGACACAATACTTCTTTTATTTGTTGTAGAACAATGTAAGCTTTTAAAGCTATCAAATTTGCATGCTTGTCATATATGGAGATCAAATGTTCTCATGAGTGAGTTTTTATTTTTAAAAGAGATAATTTTATTTAAAGGTCATTTCATTTATTTATTCTGCAAATATTCATTGTTCATGCTAAACTCCTACAATTATGGTGTATAAATTTTCTTGGAGATCCAATACCAAGTACCACAGACTGCGTGGCTTACTGCTTGGCTTGTGAATAAGGCACTTCAACCTTATTTCCACAGCTTCTTCTCTTGTGTTCAGGCCTTTGTGTCTAATTTTTTTCACATATATATTCTAGTCATAATGGTATGGGGTCTTTCTAATGACCATTTTAACTTGATTATATGCATCAATACTGTATTCTCCAAGAAAACTATATTCTAAAGCAAGGGGTATGAAAGTTGTATACTTTTTTCTGAGAAATATACAGTTCAATTTATAGCATACTAAACTGAATAAGATAAAATCATACTTGCCAATATGATTCTTAAGAAATTAACTGGTCAGGAGGCACAGGCCTCAGAAGTGGCAGGGCAGCTGGTGCAGGATCCTTTCTACCTCCTTCTTCACCTAGGAGGAGGTTCTGCAGATCCACAGCCCTTTCTGCCCCTTCCGCACAAGCAGAGAGCTTGCCTTTGGGCAGTGCTCCAACCCAGAGACTCAGGTGAGATCTCCATTTTCTCTCTGGTGACCCTCTAAGGCAGGACCAGCCAGGAGGCACAGGCCTCGGAAGCTGCAGGGCAGCCAGTGGAGGATCCTTTCTACCTCCTTCTACACCTAGGAAGACGTACTGCATATCCATGGCCCTCTCTGCCACTTCCCTGCAAGTGGAGAGCCTGTCTCCAGGGTTTGTTCTGACCCCAGGACTCAGGAGGGACAACTGATCCACAGCCCACTGCTCATAGGTCTTACCTGAGGAGAGCTGATCTCCCAGAAGTGCTGACACAGGCTTACAGACCCACAGGAGAAACAAGTTCCAGCCATAGACCGCCAGAACATCTAACACCAGAGATCAACAGATGGTGAAAGGCAAACACAAGAATCTTACCAACAGAAACCAAGACTACATGGCTTCATCAGAATGTAGTACTCCCACCAAAGCAAGTCCTGGATATCCCAAAATACCAGAAAAGCAAGATTTGGATCTAAAATCATATCCCATGGTGGTGATAGAGGAATTTAAGAAGAGTATGAAAAAAATCCCGTAAAGAAATACAGGAGAACACAGGTAATCAGGTTCAAGTCCTTAAAGAAGAAACACAAACACCCTTTATAGAATTATAGGAGAACACAAGCAAACAAGTAGAAGTCCTTAAAGAGGAAATATAAAAATCCTTTAAAGAGTTACAGGAAAGTACAACCAAACAGGTGAAGGAACTGAATAAAACCATGCAGGACCTAGAAATGGAAGTAGAAACAGTTATGAAATTACAAAGAGAGACAACACTGGAGATAAAAATCCTAGGAAAGAAGTCAGGAAACATAGATGCAAGAATCACCAACAGAATACAAGATATAGAACAGAGAATCTCAGGTGCAGAAGATACCATAGAAAACATTGACACAACAGTCAAAGAAAACACAAAATGCAAAAAGCTCCTAACCCTAAACATTCAGGAAATCCAGGACACAATGAGAAGACTAAACCTAAGGATAATAGGTATAGAAGAGAGTGAAGACCTC
>JADRCD010029476.1:0-12412 GCA_019843815.1 Montemys delectorum
AAAATGAGTGGAAACACTTATGCTCAACATAAAACTTCCCTTCATAGAAAGTAAGTAATTTTCTCAAATTTCAAAGGATAAAAAACTTAATTATAGGAATAGCACAGACAAGGGAGGAAATGAGCATTTCTTCAGAATTTTTTTTTGATAATTTCATATATAACTGTTGTATTTACATCATTGTATTTGACCATTTCTGCCCCCACACTCCAGGCTCTAATTCCTCCTTTCTTAATACCGAATTTCTCTGGGTAGTTCTAGCTATACAGGAACTCTCTCTTTAGAGATTAACTGCCTCCACCTTGAATTCTGGAATTAAATAACCATACTCATATTATTTCAAGTATTTTTTACATAATTCTTATATAATATATACTCACACTACATAATTATGATTAAATGTCTACTTGGTTGAATTTGATTGAAAATTTCAATTAATATGAGATTTAACATCCATGTAATTGAATTGTTCTATTTCTAATAAATATTTTAATATTTATTTTGAACTCATTAAGTACCAATTTTCTATCAATAATACATATTTGATCTCTGTTCTGCAAAAAAGCTCCTATGAGTTGTCTGTAAATGCCCCAGAAAAGGCAAATCTTAATTCCAGTGATTCTAATCAATTAGGAAAATTTCTTTGTATGACTATATAATATACAAAGTCATTATACTATTAAAGCCTCAAAATATTCATGCATTATAATACAACTAAAATGATGTTCTCATCTTTACCTTACTCATAGTAAAAGCAAAATTTTTATAAGACCAATAATGTATTTTTAATTGCTTTCATTTAATTTCAGTTAGAAGAAGAAAATGATTTGAAGTAAAATACATGAAATGGATGACAATATTCTTTGGTATGAAAATATGATACATTACTTTATATAAAAGTAGACAAAATAATGTTACCTACCTGTTAATATTAGAAAACACAGTCATTTGTTTTCTATTGTATTTTTCTTTGTTTTCAGTTATTTTTCTGATGTATCACTGGACAGTTTAAAGTCTCTCAAGTACCAGAGATCTACAAAGTTTAATGTAACTGTGATAAAACGAATATATGATCTTCTCTAAAATATAATAAAAAATATCATTTTGCTTTCCTGAGAAGCATCTTTCTAGATACTTCATTTTATAGTGAAGAATGAAGTGTTTCAACCAATTGTGTTGTTAATGGTCCTGAAATGGATTATTCATTATAAGATATAATAGTTCCTCAGCATAAAATTCCATCTTTCAAAAATCTGGAGTCCAAAACCATTTTCTCACATGTTTCATTTAGGTGTATAGGAAATGTTCAAATCCAATAATTTCTCTAAGTAACTAAAAATACTATGTTTCTCTTCTCAGAGTTCCTAAACTCACTGCTCTGATTATGCTAATGATATTAGCATTATGCAACTGTTGATCATAGATATTATACAACCATGCAAAACGTATATTTTAATAATTTTGGAGCTTTATTTTAAATTCTTCCTACAGGCAAATAATTACATAGAAGTAGAAATCACTTGCATAATGTGAAGATGATTCACAATTTTCAAGTCAGCAGAGTCCACCAACTAATAAAAAAAAAGTCTATCAATGACTTCTGAAGGTTTAACATCATCAATATTCTTCTTTGAATGTTACTGACCTGGAGATAAGTTCTTAAACTCCAATATTTTTAATCATATACAATTCTGGTTATACTTAATGTATTTGCTTTAAAGATAAACTATGTCCTGAAACTAAGAAAGGATACAGAAAATGTTGCTGAATCTGGCATGGATATGTAAAGGGATGTATGACACAGCTGAATCTAGCATGGATATGTAAGGGGATGTATGACACAGTTACTGCCCGTGGAACATCGTCAGACTGTTTATCACCATGATTCCCACACGTGCTGATGGTTGCTATTGCCCTGAAGCTGTTCTACTGCCTTTACTACTTTACTTTCAACCTTTTCTTTTAGGGGAATATTCTTCCCCCATTACTCAGATCTAATCATGCCATAATAAATGAAACAGTGAGGGTTGTCAAGAATGAGAAATCAAGGTGGTCATGAGGCTGTGGAATATGAGGAACAGACCTTCTGCTTGACCTTTATGGCCATGGGAAACAATATAGACAACATAACCACGAGGGTCATAAAAGTTTACATGGTCCTTTCTAGGAATAGTTCATTGTTAGGCTTGGCCTTGAATTTGGAATTATGAGTCTGTACATTTTTTTCTCTGGTCCAATGACTGCTGCAATAATTAGCCAGAGAGAATTTGGGGACATCAAGTATAGAGAGTCAAAGTAGTCTCAAGATGAAAGGATATGAATAGGAATGTAAGATTTTATATAGAAAATAGTATGAGAAAGAAGGTCCACAAGGCTAGGGAGTTGCTGGGATGAGAAAAGAAGATTAGAGAATTAAAAGATGAGGTAGAAGCATATAAAAGTTGGAACTTTGTTTTTCAAGTTACTTGAATTGGAGATGCTAATACCTGGAACAATATTAGAGAGAACTAACCATACTACTTACATAAATTTTAAAACTTTGTAAGGAATCATTTTACATTTTAGTAGAATATCATCTTTCTGTTCTTACATGGAAATAGTTTTTAAAGACTGCTATCTGCTGTACCAGGAAACTGCAATAGCTGTGCCCAGCTACCTGTAAAGAACAGGCTGTGTAAAAGCTAATAGAAAATGTAGTTGTGCTCTGTTTTTAGTTTCTGATTTAAGGAACCAGGGGTTCAGATTACTGATCTGGGTCTCAGAATTTATGTAAATTTAAGAATGTTTGAAATTCAAAAACAATGATTAAAGCCTTGATGTTGTAATTTTAGTAAATAAAATATTGAGTTCAGGCTCTATGATCAGAAAGGAGAAGAAGGAAGAATAATGAGAATATTCAGGGAACTGAAAAAGTACCTGAAATGGTCACTTGCATGTACTAGTGACTCTGGGACATTATTGAATCAGCACTACACCTATTCCACCATTTCTCAAGACCCTCCTCACAGTGTGGCTGAACCTCAGCAAAATTATGGTTCATGGTCCCTTCTAGTCTGTGCTGGTTTACCATGGGTGCAAACTCTGCACCCAGTCCCACAGCACCCAGAGGAATATCCACTCCCAGGTTCTCTAGCTTGCCCAGGATATTAGGATAAGGGGTGAGTACGACATAACATCTGTTCCAACACCACTTGGAGAAACTAGGACCAGCAAGACCAAGGGAACCAGGAAACCCTGGCAGACAAGTGGTTTGGGTTCCTTCCCATCTGCATTGGTTTACCTTGGACACAAAATCTGCAGTGAGTCCCACAGCACCCAGAGGAGGCTCAAATCCCTGGACCACAGGATTTTAGATTCCCAGGAGCTTGCTCACACCAGGATATCAAGGTACCAGAGGTAGCATGACTCCCAGGAACTCTGACACACCCATAATCTCAGAATCAGAGGATCCCAGAATTAAAGAATGAGAGACAGCTGGACTCAATCAGGATTACAGAAAGGACAGGCTCAAGTCAGATATACTGAGGGGGTAGCACTAGAGATATTCAGATGGCAGGAGGCAATCATAAGAACATAAGCAACAGAAACCAAGTTTATTTGGCATTATCAGAACCAAATTCTCCCACCATAGTAAGTCCTGGGTAAACCATCACACCTGAAAAGCAAGACTCTGATCTAAAATCACTTCTCATGATGATGATAGAGGACTTTAAGAAGGACATAAATAACTCCTTTAAAGAAATATAAGAGAATACAGGTAAACAGCTAGAAGCCCTTAAATAAGATACACAAAAATCCCTTTAAGAATTTGAGGAAAGCACAAACAAACAGGTGGAACAATTGAACAAAACCATCTAAGATCTACAAATGGAAATAGAAACAGTAAAGAAATCACAAAGGGAAACCCTGGAGTTAGAAAATCTAGGAAAGAGATCAGGAGTCATAGATGCAAGTACCACCAACAGAATATCTGGGGCAGAAGATACCATAGAAAACATTGACACAACGATTAGAGAAAAAACAAAATTCAAAAAGCTCCTAACCACAAATATCCAGGAAATCAAGGACACAATGAGAAGAGCAATCTTAAGGATAATAAGTATAGAAGAGAGTGAAGATTCCCAACTTAAAGGGCCAGTAAATATCTTCAACAAAATTATTGAAGAAAACTTCCATAACCTAAAGAAAGAGATGCTCATGAGTATATAAGAAGCCTACAGAACTCCAAATAGACTGGACCAGAAAAGAAATTCCTCCTGTCACCTAATAATCAAAACATCAAATGCATTAAACAAAGAAAGAATATTAAAATAGTAAGGGAAAAAAGTCAAGAAACATGAAGGCAGATCTATCAGAATTATACACCAATTCTCACCAGAGACTATAAAAGCCAGAAAATCCTGGGCAGATGTCATACAGACCCTAAGAAAATACAAATGCCAGCACAGGATACTATACCCAACAAAACTCTCAATCACCATAGATGAAGAAACCAAGATATTCCATGACACAACCAAATTTATATAGTATCTTTCCACAAATAAAGCCCTACAAAAGATAATAGACGGAAAATACCAACACAAGAAGTGAAACTACACCCTAGAAAAGGAAAGAAAGTAATCTTTCGACAAACCTAAAAGAAGGTAGCCACATAAACATAACTCCACCTCAAACAACAAATATAACAGGAAGTAACAATCACTTTTCCTTAATATCTCTTAACATCAATGGACTCAATTGCCTAATAAAAAGACATAGGCTAACAACCTGGGTATATAAACAGGATCCAAAATTTTGCTGCATACAGGAAACCCACCTCAGTGACAAAGACAGACACTACCTCAAAGTAAAAGCCTGGAAATCAATTTTCCAAGCAAATGATACCAAGAAACAAGCTGGAGTAGCCATTCTTATGTCAAAAAATATTCAACTTTCAATCTAAAGTTATCAAAAAGTATAAGGAAGGACACATCATACTGATCAGAGGAAAAATCTACCAAGGTGAACTCTCAATTCTGAACATTTGTGATCCATATGTAAGGGCACTCATATTCATAAAAGAAACTTTACTAAAGCTCTAACCATATTTTGCACCTCACACAATAATAATGGAAAACTTCAACACCACACTCTCAGCAATGGACAGATCATAGAAACAGAAACTAAACAGAGACACAGTGAAATTAGCAGAAGTTATGAAACAAATGAATCTAACAGATATTTATAGAAAATTTCAACTAAATCAAAAGAATATCCCTTCTTCTCAGCACCTCATGATACCTTCTCCATAACTGATCATATAATTTGTCACTAAGTAGGCCTCGACAAATACAAGATAATTGAAATAATCTCATGTACCTATCTGATCACCAAGGACTAAGGTTGGTCTTCAATTCCAACAAAAGCAACCGAAAACACACATATACTTGGAAGTTGGACAATGATTTACTCAATGATAAATTGGTCAAGGAAGAAATAAAGAAAGAAATTAAAGAACTTTTAGAATTTACTGAAAATGAAGGCACATCATACCCAAATTTATGGGACTCAATGAAAGCAGTGCTAAGAGGAAAACACATACCTTTGAGTGCCTGTAAAACGAAACTGAAGAGAGCTTACATTAACAGCTTGACAGCATATTTGAAAGCTCTAGAACAAAAAGAAGCAAATACAGGGCTGGAGAAATGGCTCAGCGGGTAAGAGCACTGACTGCTCTACCAAAGGTCCTAAGTTCAACTCCCAGCAACCACATGGTGGCTCACAACCATCTGCAATGTGATCTGACACCCTTTTCTGGTGTATCTGAAGACAGCTACAGTGTACTCATACACATAAAATAAATAAATAAATCTTTTTTAAAAAAAAGAAGCAAATACACCCAAGAGGAGTATACTACAGGAAATAATCAAACTCGGGGCTGAAATCAACCAAATAGAAACAAAAAGAACTATACAAAGAATCAACCAAACCAGGAGCTGGTTCTTTGAGAAAATCCACAAAATAGATAAACCCTTACCCAGACAAACTAGAGGGCACAGAGACAGTATCCTAATTAACAAGATCAGAACTAAAAAGGGAGAAATAACAATAAAACCTGAGGAAATCCAAAAAATCATGAGATACTACTAGAAAAGCCTATACTAAAAAAACCCTGGAAAACGTGGATGAAATGGACAATTTTCTAGACAGACTAATTAGAGGACACATAGACAGTATCCAAACTAATAAAATCAGAAATGAAAAGGAAGACATAACAACAGAAACTGTGGAAATTGAAAAAATTATCAGATCGTAGTATAAATACCTATAATCAACAAAACTGGAAAACTTGAATGAAATGGACAATTTTCTAGACATATGCCAGGTGACAAAGTTAAAACAGCATCAAATAAATGATTTAAACAGTCCCATAACCCCTAAAGAAGTAGAAACACTCATTAATTGACTCCCAATCAAAAAAAGTCCAGGAAACAATTGGTTTGGGGAGAATTCTGTCAGACATTTAAAGAAGATGTAATACCAATACTCTTCAAAATATTCCACCAAAAAAGAAACAGAAGGAAAACTACCTAATTTGTTGTATAAAAGTACAGTTATGTATATACCTAAACCACACAAAGACCCAACAAAGAAAGAGGACTTCAGACCAATTTCCCTCATGAACACTGATGAAAAATACTCAATAAAATACTTGCCAACCAAATCCAAGAATACATCAAAATGAATATTCACCACTATCAAGTAGGCTTCATCTCAGGGATGTAGAGATGCTTCAATACACAGAAATCCATCAATGTAATCCACTACATAAACAAATTTAAAGAAAAAAAACACACAATATTTTCATTAGATACTGTAGAAGCATTTGACAAAATTCAGCATCCCTTCATGTTAAAAGTCTTAGAAAGATCAGGAATTCAAGGCTTATTCCTAAACATAGTAAAAACAATATACAACTAACCAGTAGCCAACATCAAACTAAATGAAGAGAAACTTGAGACAATTCTACTAAAATCAGGGACTAGACAAGGCTGCCCACTCTCTCCCTACCTATTAAAGATAGTACTTGAAGTTCTAGCTAGAGCAATTAGACAAAATGGAAGTCAAAGGGATACAAATTGGAAAGGAAGAAGTCAAAATATCACTATATGCAGATGATATGATCATATACTGAAGTGACCCCAAAAATTCCACTAGAGAACTCCTAAAACTGATAAATTACTTCAGCAAAGTGGCTAGATATAAAATTAACTCAAACAAATCAGTAGCCTTCCTGTACTTAAAGGATAAACAGGATGAGAAAGAAATTAAGGAAATAACACCCTTCACAATAGTCACAAATAATATAAAATATCGTGGTTTGACTCTAACTAAGCAAGTAAAAGATCTGTATGACAAGAACTTCAAGTCCCTGAAGAAAGGCATCAAAGAAGATCTCAGAAGATGGAAAGAACTCCCATGCTCATGGATTGGCAGGATCAATATAGTAATAATGGTCATAATGCCAAAAGCAATCTATAGATTCAATGAAATCCCCATGAAAATTCCAAATCAATTCTGCATAGATTTAAAACGAACAATTTTCAAATTCATTTGGAATAACAAAGAACCCACGACAGTGTAAACTATTCTCAACAATAAAAGAACTTGTGGGGGAATCACCATCCCTCACCTCAAGCTGTACTACAGAACAATAGTAATAAATCTGCAAGTTATTGGTACAGAGACAAGCAGGGAGATCAATGGAATAGAATTGGGAATGCAGAAATGAACCCATATACCTATGGTTACTTGATCTTTGACAAAGGAGCTAAAACCATCCAGTGGAAAAAAGGCAGCATTTTTAACAAATGTTGCTGGTTTAACTGGAGATCAGTATGTAGAAGAATGCGAATCAATCCATTCTTATCTCCTTGTATAAATCTCAAGTCCAAGTTGATGAAGGACCTCAACATAAAACCAGATACACTGAAATTTATAGAGGAGAAACTGTGGAAGTGTCTCGAACACATGGGGATAGGGGAAAATTTCTTGAATGGCTTTTACTCTAAGATCAAGAATCAACAAGTGGAACCTCATTATATTGCAAAGCTTCTGTAAGGCAAAGGACACTGTCAATAGGACAAAATTTTAACCAATAAATTGGGAAAAGATCTTTACCAATCCTACATCCGATAGAGGGCTAATATCCAATAAATACAAAGAACTCATGAAGTTAGACACCAGATAATCAAATAATAGTATTAAAAAATGAGGTACAGAGCTAAATAAAGAAGTTTCAACTGAGGAATAACAAATGACCAAGAAGCATCTAAGGAAATGTTCAACATCCTTAGTCATCAAGGAAACACAAATTAAAACAACCCTGAGGCTCCACCTCAGACCATCAGAATGCTAAGATCAAAACTCAGGTGACAGCAGATGTTGGCAAGGATGTGGAGAAAGAGGAACACTCCTCCACTGCTGGTGGAAATGCGAACTGGTACAACTACTCTGGAAGTCAGTTTGGCAGTTCCTCATTAAATTGGACATAGTACTACCTGAGGACCCAGCTATACCACTCCTAGGCATATACCCAGAAGATGCTCCAACTTGTAAGAAGGACACATCCTCCATTATGTTCATAGCAGGCTTATTTATAATAGCCAGGAGCTGGAAGGAACCCCAATGTCCCTCAACAGAGGAATAGATACAGAAAATGTGGTAACTTTACACAATGGAGTACTATTCAGCAATTCAAAAATATCAGTTCATGAAATTATTAGGCAAATGAATAGAACTATGAAATATCTTCCTGAGTGAGGTAGCCCAATCACAAAAGAACACACATGGTATGCACTCACAGATAAATAAATATTAGCCCAAAAGTTCCAAATAACCAAGATACAATTCATAGACCACACAAAGCTCAAGAAGAAGGAAAACCAAAATGAGGGTGCTTCGGTCCTTCTTAGAAGGAGAAAAAATACTCACAGGAGCAAATATGGAGATAAAGTGTAGAGTAGAGACTCAAGGAAAGTCCATCCAGAGACTGTCCCACCTGGAGATTCATCCCATATACAGTTACCAAACCCAGACACTATTGTGGGTGCCTAGAATTGCATGCAGAAAGGGGCCTGATATGGCTGTCTCACATATACAATTAGAAAATTTAACATGTTGTTACAGTACATAAAATGTAGCAGGGCAAGTGAGGTGACCCAGATAAATTTGCTTGCTTACAGGACAGATGCCCTGAGTTTGATAACAGAAAGCCACTGATTAAATGAAAAATCTGATTCTTATTAGTTGTTCTCTGACCTCTATACATGGGGCTTTGAAAGCTCATACCCAATCATCAATCCATAGATACAGACACAGATAAATAAATAAATACATACATACATACATAAATATATATATATATATATACATATGTATGTACATACATGCATGCATATATACATACATTTTAATAAGAAATATATTAGATAATAAATTTTCTATGTCTGGGGATAGCCTCTGGAGGTTCCCAGACACCAAAGAAATGTGAGGCTCTCAAGACCCAACAGAATTAATTTAATGCACAGAGAAGTGGGAGACCACCTTCAGTAGATAGCCAGGGCCTCTGGTCAAAGGATTGGGCTATCCACCCAGCTCAAAGTGTTTTTAACCTAGAAATGTTCCTGTCCAAAGGAAGAACAGAGACAACAAAAATGGATCAGAGAGTAAAGAAAGGACCAACCAGGAACGGCTCCACCTGAGGATATATCGTATCAGCAAACACCTAACACAACATACTCTTGCTGTAGTCAAAAAGTGTCTTCTGACAGGAACCAAGTGTGGCTGTTCCTTTAGAGGTCCGTCTAGCAACTGACCTATACAAATGTGGATGCTTGGAGTCAACCATCAGACTAAACTCAGGAAATCTGTTGGGGGAGGTAGCAGAAGGACTAGAGGAGTTGAGGGGCATTTCAACCCCATTGGAAGAACAACATAGGCTGGCCAGACTACACAGTTCTCCCATAGTCTAGACCACCAACAAAGGAGTGTACCTGGAAGGATCTATGGCTCCAGATTCATATGTAGCAGAGAATGGCCTTTCCTGACAGCAATAGGAAGGGAGACTTTGTCCAGGGGAGGTTTGATGAGCCAGAGTAAGCAGATGCTGGAATGGTGGGGTGGGAGAGTGTGAGTGGTTGGGGGAGCACTCAAATACAGGCAAAGGAGAGGTGGGAGGACAGATGTGAGATGGGAGGTTTGTGGAAGGATATCATTTGAGATGTAAATGAATGTAATGATTAATAAAAAATAAACATTTTATAGGAAACACTTAAATGTGGGAAATAAAAACATTGGTCACCTTAACATTAAAATAAATAAATAATTTTGATGGATATTGCATTGAATCTGTAGGTTGCCTTCAGCAAGATCAACATTTTTACTATACTTATCCCGCCAATCCACAAGCATGGGAGATCTTTCCATTTTTTGAAATCTAATAAAATAAAAAAGTTAAAAATAAATAAATAAATAAAGTTGCTATGGTATGGACCATTTAAAAAAAGCTATACCAAGAATTAAATACTAATCTATGCCATAAGAAATTTAAAAACAAAATAGGAACATCCACATTTACAGTAAATTAAGGACATTTTAATTTATTTTCATTGAAACATTTCATAATGTATTATGTTTTTACATGTTCTATATCAGTTTAATTCTAGTGCTAATTTAAATTCTGCACAAATAATAGAACATAAGTGAACTCAGTTTCATATACTATTGTTTTTAAATGATTATTTTTATTTTATTATGTTCAATAACATGATTTCAATTATATGTAAAAGAATACAATTAAGGTTTCTATTTCAGTTTAATATATTTATGTGTGTGAAATCCATCTTTAAAAGAACAAATTACTTTTGCTATACTGTTTAAGTGTATAATATTCTATGTACACCTTACTTGAAAACTTAGCTGATAATCCATTAACTCACAGACTATGTAAATACATGCTTATTGAAAGAAATTATAAATATTAAATCATGATAGAACAAAGATGTTTAGCAATAATCACTTGTATATTCTTATTTATTAATTAACATCTTCCAGCTTCTTGGAAATCAATATAATTTTGAGCAGTTAAAAGTTTTACTTTTGATCAAATTGCTCCTTTGATATACCCTTACAAAACTGTATTATTTTGCTCTCTGTATAATTAAAGTAGTCACCTTTATCATCATGATATCTTCATGTTAAAAATGGAAGAATTTCTAACATGCAATAAAATTCAGATTTTTTTTACTTTATTTCTGCCCCATTTTCTAACTATCCCTACTACAGAGTACTCCAGCAAAATTTTCTCATTTTCCAACTGTGAAAGAGCCCAGTTGGTTGAAAGTTTATTCATAGTCATAATAAATTATTCCTTGTCAGAATTTAAGTCTATTTTTTAAAGTCAGATCACTTTTTATGAATACATTCTGCTAGAAGCATCAGGCTACAGACATACACATTTTATTTTCAGAGAAAGCAGATTGGGAAGTAAGTAAAGATAGAGGACAAGTAATAAATGCATAGATCTCATTCCTTTGATGGCTTTCCTTAAGATTTGCATTTTAATTAAATAATAGGTGATTAAAATTTATTTGAGAAACTTCAGAATTTATATGAATTATCTGACATTTTCAAAATAGATCAAATTCCATTATAGACTTTATATATCCAGAGTTTCTCGTTCTGCTTTATTCCCAGGAATATATACTGAGTGAATCACAAAATGAGTATTAAAAGTAAATGTGCCATTTGGATTCATGGTTGTTATTGATCAAATGAGTTTGAAAAAGTTTACAATTTTGACATGTATTATGGTTAGTATATTACTAGTTACATATCTTTGCATTATGGGTTTAAATAGGGTACACCAAACTAATCAATGAAATAGTAAATAACAAAATACTTAAATTAGTATTTCGTTAAATTAAGTTTTAACTTATAAATTTTATCAAAATAAGTGAAAAAAGAAGATTAAATTTTTAATTAATATTAGAGGTAGTAATATGGCAGAAAAGTAGGAAGTTGACTCAATTTGTTTTTTAGTGAGATAACCTGCTAAACTATCAATATTGTTGTTCTAAATCAAATGATATTAGAATTATGTAAAAGAATGAAATTAAGACTTCATTTATAATTGACTATATATTTCTGTAGCTGCGATTTGGCCTTTATATAAACAATCGACTTTTGTAATATGATCTAACTCCTTCTCAGTGACTAGGTATGGAAGACAGATGGACAGCACTTGCATATGTGTTGTCCTAGATATTATTCCATTCCCAAACAAAACAAGAAAAGGAAATAACAAAAGGCATTTTTGAACAGTCTAATGCAAATAAGTAAGTAATAAACACAAAGTGTATGCAAGTTTAAC
>JADRCD010029496.1:0-10227 GCA_019843815.1 Montemys delectorum
GGGTAGGAGGAGTGGGGGAGCATACATGACATCACTGAGACACCAAATGAAGACTTCCCTCAGTGTGTGTGTGTGTGTGTGTGTGTGTGTGTGTATCCCAGTGAATTTCCTTAGGCTCCCTTACAGGAGCATGGAAACCTCACCATTGAAGAAACAGCTTCTCCATCCTCCAGTATCTGTTAACTACCGGCAGGTTCTCTAGAAATGTGTAGATTTATTTATTCTTTTTCACTTGTGGGTGTGCCTGTGTGAATTTATATGCACATAAGTGCAGGTGCCTTCAGAGGCTAGCAGAGGGCATCAGTTGACCTGGAGCTGGAGTTACAGGCAGTCGTGAGCAGCCTGGCGTGTGTCCTGGGAACCAAACCTGGTCCTCTGCAAGAGTCACGTACAGTTATGGGTGTACTGGGTTATATGAAAGATAACCACTGGCGAATATATCTGGCCCCTGGGATTATGTTCTTTTTCTCAGGAATTCGTTTTATGGGAAGGGTACTTTTTTCAGGCAGGCCCTCACAATTTAGCCCAGGCTGACCCAGTCCTCCCTATTTAGTTAGCCCAGTTGTCTCAAACTCACTATAATTCTCACTATAATGGATCCTCCTGCCATTAACAGACACAACCTACCACACCAGGACTCTTTAAATCTTTATTACATTTATTTACTCACTTATTATTGGGAGGGCAACAGCCCACATGTGGAGGTCAGAGGACAACCTTTGGGAGTTCGTTCTCTCCTTCCGCCTGATGGAACTCAGGCTCTTAAGACTGATCAGAAAGCACCATTCTGAGCTGTCTTGAAGGCCCATCACCAGACTTTATTCTTTGGGATTCCTATGTTGTTTGAGTTTAGTTTTTGTTTTGTTTTTAGAAATAGGGTTGATGGGATTAAAGAAGTGAGCCCCATGCAGGCCCAGCTTTATTCTTTGGAATTCCAAGGACAACCTGTGTATTTATGGATGAGACAGTCTCATGTCTTGAACTTGCTATGGAGCTGAGATTTATCATGAACTCCTGACCTTCTGACCTCCATGGCCCAAGGTTACAGGTGTGTTCTCCACCGCCCAGGGTTACAGCAGCGCTCCTGTAGGTTTATACAAACCTGCGTCTGTGTCGTAGGGCTTTGTACGTGTTGGCAAGCACTCTACCAACTGAGTCACATCCCCAGCCTCCCCGCAAACCGGTAAAATTTCTTGTTTGAAATAACAGGAAAGACCTGCAGTGTGCGGAAGAGGACGGCTTTGCTCCGCCCCTCTGGGTCCTTCTATGCCTAAATTTCTCCTCTCCGATCAGTCTTGAAGGCCTGTTTTACAGGTGGCTGTTATCTGGTACAAATAGCAGTCAAATCCCCTCCCTACCCCCTCCCCCGCGCGCGCCCCAAACCCACTGCTGGGATGGAACCAGAGCCGCTCTGGTGCCAGGCGAGCCTCCGCCGCTCACTTGCCACCCTAGCCCCTTCTCACCCATTTTAAAGACCCGGAGACCGACTAGAGTCAGCACACCTGACTGGGCAGCCCGGCTCAGTCCGTGGCTGGACCTCCCCAGCGCGGCCACCAGAGGCTGTGAGCACTCCAAAAGTCGAAGGCAAGTGGTATAGAAATCAGGTCCCGGGACCCCCTCAACTCCTGGGACTCTGAACCTGGGAGACAAGGTACTGGCTGAGGCAGGATTGGGGCGGGGAAACCGAGGCACCCGCCCTCTGCAACTCTGGACGCAGTAAGACAGACAGGGAGCCGTGGGCGAAGCTGGCCGGCGCCGCCTCTTCAAACTCGTGCAGCCCGGAGCGACCCGCCCGCGGATCCGCAGCTCAGTTGGGTAGGCACAGCTTGTCCTGGACCCTGGACTCACCGCCAAGGTGAGACTCGCCCAGCCAGGCCCTTGCTCTGCCTCCCACGAGGGAGGGGTCTCTGTCTATTCGGGCCACCCCACTTCCTTCCTGTTCGCCTCTACTGAGAGGTGCGAGTGGGGAATGCATAGCAAACCCTTCGCTGGGTGACCCGGGGTGAATCGCCGGCCCTCTCTGAACCTTTATCCAGAGCACGGAACGAGAGATTCGGGAATCCGCAATCCGTGCTTTCAGGGACGGGAGGGACTGGTGGTGAGTGTTCAAGGACCGAGTCTGGAAAGAATGGGCGGTGTGTGAAGTCAAGGAGGGAGGGGAGGAGGTGGGAAGCTAGCCACACCTACCACAGCGCTGCGGTCAACTCGACCTGCAGCTGGCTGCAGTAGGTGCCAAGGTCAAAAGGCTACAGCCACGTGGTGTGTGCCTTTTAGAAGTTCCCCAGGCTGGAAACCCGGTGTGGGGAAGGCCATGGAAGAGTGTGGACAGAACTTCCTGGAAAAGGCAGTCGTCGCTGCTGTTTATGGGGGCGGCAGCGGACAGTCCCACACTTGGATGACTCCGATTACACAATTTACACTAGGGATGGATACAGCAGGACTTATGCACAAGCACAGACAAGACAGGGGGCTGTTACATGGGCACCCTGTAACAGAGGAATTAGAACACTCAAGGCCATCCTTGGCTGCATAGGGAGGGAGTTAGGGATCAGCCTGGGCTTCTTGAGACACTGTCTCCAAACAAGCAAACAGAAAGAAAAAAGAATTGAATTGGAGTGTATGTCACAGGCAAGCCACTGAGGTTCTCACGCTAGAGCCCAGACACCCACCCAGAAAAAGTGACTGCGAGTTACAGATGGCCAAGGATCCAAGAACAGAGATGTTCAGGGTCAGGCTCAGAACAGCCGCAGCACAGTGTGCAGTCAATCTCAGGACCTACAGATGTCCAGCACTCATAACCATCAGACCCTGGCTGACTGCGCCAGCTTCGAGAAACTTCTCACGGCCCAGTCTGGCCTGGGTGCTACCGTTCCCAGCCCCTTTCCAGTTCTGGGGAAGTCCAGTGCTCACATGACCCAAGAGGAAGGCCTCTGGACAGTCCTCGGAGAAAATGCATCATCTTTCCTAATGATACACGTCTGCCCCAGAGAATAAAGACTCAGGGGTCACCGCTTCTGTTGCAGGCGCTTAACTGCCTCTTGCAGTCTCTCCGACCACCTGTGCTTCCTCCAGGGTGAGTGCCACAGGAGCAAGGTGGAGGAAGAGGCCTGGGCCATTGTCCCCAGCTCCTCAGCTCCTTGCAGGCCCACTTCCTGCTGGTGTGTCTGTGGAACTGACAGCTGTAGATGGCTATAGTGTGTGTGTGTGTGTGTGTGTGTGTGTGTGTGTGTCTGTGTGTGTGTGTCTGTGTGTGTGTGTCTGTGTGTGTGTGTCTGTCTGTGTGTGTCTGTGTGTCTGTGTGTGTGTCCATGTGTCTGTGTGTGTCTTCAGGTAAGATCCACCCTATGTCTTTTTTACCACAGATTTTCTGTTTCCATTTTCCAAACTTCTAATGTAGCTGAGGCTGGCCTTGAACTTCTGATGCAGTTGCTCCACCTCCGTGGTGCCTGAGATTATAGGCATGCACCATCAGACCAGGCTCAGCTGGCTGGTCTTTGCTTGGACCAGGCAAGGTGGGGTTCTCAGGGTCTCACTCTCTGTTCTTACCAGAGACTCCAGACTCCTTCTCTTCCCCCACAGATGGATGCATGGATGGTGCTGCTGGCCCTGCAAATCATGTCGCTCCCACTCCTGGCTCACTGTACAGCCCCCACTCCCACCCTGAGATTTGTGGCTGTGGGTGACTGGGGAGGGGTCCCCAACGCCCCCTTCCACACAGCCCGGGAAATGGCCAATGCTAAAGAAATCGCCAGAACCGTGCAGATGATGGGTGCTGACTTCATCATGTCCCTGGGGGACAATTTCTACTTCACTGGAGTACATGATGCCAATGACAAGCGGTTCCAGGTACGTGCTCATCAGGGTCAGAGGTGATAGTAAGGAGGCCACTCCATGCTGGGACCTTCTTCTGGGGAGGGCAGAAGGCGGAAGGATGCCTCCGGGTACCTCGGACTCCCGGACTCCCGATGGTTCCCTCGTCCTTGGTTTCTGATTTGGTGGAAGCAGCAGAGTGGCTGTTGACCGCAGAGGAGGGATGCCCTTATTGTCTGTCACAGGAGACCTTTGAGGACGTGTTCTCTGACCGTGCCCTTCGCAATGTCCCCTGGTATGTGCTGGCTGGAAACCACGATCACCTGGGCAATGTGTCGGCACAAATTGCCTACTCCAAGATCTCCAAGCGCTGGTGAGCCCCTCCCTCTTTCCCCAAAGAGGCTGTCCCTGAGGGACAAAGAGTCCCTTTAGCTTTTGGGAGAGTTTTTCTAAGCTGTGTTTTATTTATTGGGGGCTGGGGGGCACAGCACGTATGTGCCGGCCAGAGGACAGATTATGAACCAGTTTTCTCCTGTGTGGCTGCCAGGGATGGAGTTTAGATCATCAGGCAGCGGGTGCTTCTCTCACTGAACCAGAAGGTCTGGGTTTTCTTTTGTTTTGTGAAAACAGGGTGTTGTGTAGCCCAGGCTGGCCTTGAACTGGCTATGTAGCCAAGAATAATCTTGAACTCCTGATCCTGCTGTCTCCAACTCCCAAGGGGTGGGATTTCAGACAAACACCCCCACCCTCAGCTGCTTATTTTTGAGATGGGATCTTGCTATGTAGTCTTGGCTGGTCTTGAAATTAAGATTCTCTTGCATCGGCCTCCAAAGTATTGAGGTGGCAGATTTGTGCCGCTGTGCCTAGCCAAAGAAGCCTTTTGGGGCAGAGGAGCATGCACAGTCAGGAAAGCACTTGGTAAGCAAACACAAGGACCTGAGTTTAGTCCACAATATATGTTAAAAGCAGTGTAGAGGCACATGCCTGTGTCATAGTGCTAGGAAGTAGGGATAGAGGATCCTGGGGCTCAGTGGCTAGCCAGCCTAGCTGAACCCGTGAACCCCACAAACTCAGTGAGGTGCTCTGACTTAGAAAGCAAGGTTGAGGGATAAGTGGAGTGGCTCACTGGATACAAAAGCACTTGCCTTGTAAACCTGAGGACCCAAATTCAATCCTGGAAACCCACCATGAAAAGAAAACCCATTACCAAAAGTTGTCCTCTGAACCTCACCCACCCATCTTAATAATAAAAAAAAGGAAACAGAAACCCCAAATGAACAAAAAAATAGGTGGGATGGATGGGGCTTGCTGGTTTCCCGACTAGTCCCAAGGATGGGATACATGCCAGGGTCAACAAGAGACCTTGTCTCAAATGAACAAGGTGGAGAGTGACAGAGGACACTAAGCCCCCTGCTGTGGCTTCTGTGGATGCATGGGCATGTCCACCCCACCACACATAGAGAAATATACCAGAAAACCCAAGATGAATGGCTCTTGAGGAACAGCAGCTGAACCTGACCCTGATTTCTATACACGTGTGCAAACATGAATATATGTGAACACACACACACACACACACATACACACACACACACATACACACACATACACACACACACATACACACACATACACATACACACACACATACACACACATACACACACACACTCACATACACACACACACATACACACACACACACACTCACACACACACACATACACACACATACACACACACACATACACACACACACACACACACACACACACACATTTTAAAGAGAGTTCCTTTGCCTCTGGGTTTGTTTCCCTGCATCCATATGGTAGCTCACAACCATCTGTAACTCCAAGTCCAAAGGATCCTTTTCTGGCCTCCACGGGCATGGCATGCACGTGGTTCACAGACACACATTCAGGCAAATATTCAAGCATATAAAATAAGAAGATAAATAATAAAATTTAAAAAGAAATGTTTTAAAGGTTTGTTGTTGTTGTTGTTTTTTTTTTTTAATAAAAACGGGAAGTCCTTTGGCCAGAACTAACCTTAGTGTGTCTCTGCTTAAAATGTTTTACCCATGGCTTCTGTTCTCTCCACAGGAACTACCCCAGTCCTTACTACCGTTTGCGCTTCAAAATTCCACGAACAAACCTAACTGTGGCCATCTTCATGCTGGACACAGTGATGCTGTGTGGCAACTCGGATGACTTTGCCAGTCAGCAGCCTAAAATGCCCCGAGACCTGGGAGTGGCCCGCACTCAGCTGTCCTGGCTCAAAAAGCAGTTGGCAGCAGCCAAGGAGGACTACGTTTTGGTGGCTGGCCACTACCCCATCTGGTCCATCGCTGAGCACGGACCCACCCGCTGCCTCGTCAAGAATTTGCGGCCATTGTTGGCCACATACGGGGTCACTGCCTACCTGTGTGGACACGACCATAACCTGCAGGTGAGGGCTCTGTGGATGGGAAATCTGGCAAGGAATTCTTACTATACTGCAAGGTGCCACACGGCTGCACTCTTGCTCAGAGGGCCTCTGCAGAATACTGGCCTAGAATCCCCGAGGAGGAGCTGGGGGCGTGGCTCAGCAGTAGAACCCTACCTAGAATCCCCCAATGAAGGGCTGGGGGCGTGGCTCAGTGTTATCGCTCCCGACTAGAATCCCCTAGTGAGAGCCTGAGACTAGGACTCAGAAATAGAGAGCTTGCCTACAAAGTTGTAAGCCATGGATTTCATTCTCAACACCGCCCAAAACCAAAGGTTCCCTAAATGCCAAAGTAACTTGCAGCTGTGCCTGTGAAGTAGGATCCACTCCTGCAGGCGGGGAAACTGAAGCACAGAGAGGCTATCCACCTCGGCTCTGGGTCAGGGGTAGACCTATTCCCGACCAACCTTGCATCCTTTGCCCCCAGTATCTTCAGGACGAGAACGGTGTGGGCTATGTGCTGAGTGGGGCCGGCAACTTCATGGATCCCTCTGTGCGACATCAACGAAAGGTCCCCAACGGCTACCTGCGCTTTCACTATGGATCTGAGGACTCCCTGGGCGGCTTCGCATACGTGGAGATAAGCTCCAAAGAAATGAGCGTCGTATATGTAGAAGCCTCTGGGAAGTCACTCTTCAAAACCAGCCTTCCCAGGCGACCCAGACCCTGAACACCTCCAAGGGTCCTGCTTGTCCCCTGACTGGTCTGAGGGAGGAAGCCTCCTCAGGCTTGGTGGGTGGGCCCTGTAAGGCCCTCGGCCACAGGCAGCCTTTTCTCTGCCCTGGTACTCTAGCAGAGCGGGAAGGTGAAACAGAGGGTTACAGGAAAAAAGTATGCTCACATCAACTGGCCCCCACAGCCAGGCCCGCCCCTGAGGTTTTAAGGTAGCTTTCTTGGGACTGGGGCTTTGTTTTAAGTTACTATTCAATAAAACAATAGTTGACAAGGCTGTACTTTGTCTCCAGAATGGGTGTGTCATCAGGGTTAAAATGCCGTGGAATCCAGGCCTCCAGCGTGTTCTACCACTGAGCTACATTCTTAACCTTTTTTTTTTTTTTTTTTTTTGAAGCCAGGTCTCATGTAGCACAAGCTAGCCTTGAACTCACATCCTCCTGTCTCTGTTCCACACACCCACCTCCCCCCACTGAGATTATAGGCAACTACCATCATGCCTGGCTGCAGAAGTGATTTTCCCAGGCACATAGGAGAGTGAAACAGGAGGACCAGTTGGATCTAGAACTCCCAGGCCAGCCTGGCAGCGTGGCAGGGTCCTGCTGAAAATGAACAGCCAGCTTGGTGCTGCATGCCTTTAATTCTACCCATGAGAAGAGAGAGACAGGCTTATCTTTGTGAGTTCTGGACCACGGTCTACACATCAAGGTCCAGGCCAGCTTGTGCTACATGGTGAGACCCTGTCTCAAAAGATGAATGGCTATGTCAGTCCATCAGTTACCATCAGAAAGAAGGACAGAGCCCGTCCTCCACGCTCCCGTCTATAGCTGTCCTCCCTCCTTCCGGTCCTCCCTTCTTCCTGTCCTCCCTCCGGCAGAGCCCGTCCTTCCAGACATCCTCATTTCCCTGTTTTGTTTGCTTGTCTGAGACAAGGACTCATAAAGTTTGTGTGCTCGGACTTGCTAGACAGCAAAAATGACCTTGGACTCTGGCTCCCCCTGCTTCAATCCACAAGAGCTGGAGTTCCAGGTTTTCCACAGCACACTGGTTTTTGTGGCGCTGAGATGGAGCCCTGGGCTTCATAAATGCTAGGCAAGTGCCCGACCAACAAGGGTGAGTCTCTAATCCAATTTTCAAATTACTTTTTTATTATTGTTAAATGTTATTCTTATTTATGTGCCTGCTTGCCTATATGTGTACTGCATACTTGAAGGTACCTACAAAGGCCAGAAGAGGATGTTGGGTCCTCCAGGACTGGAATTACAAGCAGTTACCAGCCACCACGTAGTTCAGTAAGCTAGAACTCCTGGTTGTCCTACCTCCATCTCACAAGGCCCAGAACAACAGACATACCACCAAAGAAGGCTCCAAGTTTTAGGGACTTTGGAGAATTAAACCGAAGGCTTTGAGACTCTACGCATATAATTTACCACAGGGCGCCCAGTTCCGTTTTCCTCCCGTACTAACAGTGGAATCCAGACATTTTGAACACACTTTCGAAGGCCCTACCACTATACACCCCAGACCACTCTGTTTTTCCTGACTTCTCCTTTGCTAGCTGCCCTGAGCACCTCATTCTTCACAGTTATGGAACACTGGTGAGCACAGCTCTACTCGAGGTCCCTCTACTCCACCACAGCACTTCACAGGTTTGTCTCCGACCGTTTCATGGAGCTGGGAATATTCACCCATTCAAAGCTCTAAAGTTTATAGGAAAGTGCAGCAGGGCTTGGTGGCACAAACATAATCCCAGCATACAGGAAGTCAAGGCTCAATGACCAGAAGTTCAAGGTTATCCTCTGATACATGAAAAGTCTGAGGTCAGCCTGGGTTACATGACACCCTGTCTTGGAATATATATGTGAGCCAGGAGTGGAAGCACATGACTTTAATCCCAGCACTCGGGAGGTCCAGGCAGGTGGATTTCTGTGAGTTTGAGGTAAACTTGGTCTATACAGCAAGCTCTAGGACAGCCAGGGCCACACAGAGAGCCTGTACTGGCTGATTTTATGTCAACTTGACACAAGCTGGAATTATCACAGAGAAGGGAGCTTCAGTTGAGGAAATGCCTCCATGAGACCCAGCTGTGGGGCATTTTCTCAATTAGTGACCAAGGGGGTAGGGCCCCTTGTGGGTGGTGCCATCCCTGGGCTGGAAGTCTTGGATTCTATAAGAGAGCAAGCTGAGTAAGCCAGGGGAAACAAGCCAGTAAGGAACATCCCTCCATGGCCTCTGCATCAGCTTCTGCTTCCTGACCTGCTTGAGTTCCAGTCCTGACTTCCTTTGGTGATCAACAGCACTGTGGAAGCTGAATAAACCCTTTCCAACTTGCTTCTTGGTCATGATGTTTGTGCAGGAATTGAAACCCTGACTAAGACAGAGCCCCTGTGTCAAAAACATCAAAAAGTGGAAATAAGAAAAATGTATGGCTGGGGATACGTCACATTGTTAGGTCTGCACAAAGCCTGGGTTCCATCGCAGAGCTATATAAAACCAACTGGCTGGGTGCGTATGCGCATCTGTCATCCCAGGGAACAACAAACAAGGGACCAGCTAGGCAAATGTGCCTGCTCCTGGGCAGGAGAAACAGCTCAGTGGTTAAGCACATTGGCTGCTCTTACAGAGGACTCAGGTTGAACTCCTAGCACCCTATGGCAGTTCATAACTGCTTGTAACTTTAGTCCTAGGGGATCAACTCTCCTGGCCTCCACAGGCACCAGACATACACATGGTACACAGAAATACATACAGACAAAACATCCATGTGCATGAAATAAACATGTAAAAATTTGTAAAAAGCTCCTTGTCACACAGCCTAATGACCTGAGTCAAGGCCTACAAGGTAGAAGGAGAGAACTGAGTCCAGCCAATGTCCTATGACCTCCACGCTCTGTGATACACACATGCCCCTTCCACACAAATAAATGATTATGATGAAAAATGAAGGCAAAGTAAATATTAAAATAAAATAGAAAATTAAAAAGTGTACCAAGTTCCCCTCTCCAAGTCTGCCCCTTTCCTTCCTTCTATCCAGACAGGAAACTGCTTCCCTTTCAACTCATCTCATAATCATCCTCCCTCCCTCTCCCCCTCCTTCTCTCCCTTCCCCTATAGAAAGAGGGTCTCACTTCTGCCATGCAGCCCCAGCTCTACCCTCCTGCCCCAGCCTCACAAGCTTTGACTAGAAGTGTGTGTCACTCTGCCCAGTTTCTTTTGTACATTTTCTTACGAAAACCAAAGCAAAGCAGATCATGTTTTTTT
>JADRCD010029500.1:0-12277 GCA_019843815.1 Montemys delectorum
GACAGAGACAGAGTGATCTTATTATTATCCATTACTGGCATTTCTCTTATGGATGGTAGTTACCAGTTTTACTATCTTCCTATGCTATGAAGTGTGCTATATATTTACATATTGGCCCATTATAATATAACATCCCACTGAAGATGATAGAATAATTCCTAATTTGCATATAGGAAAATGAGCCAGAGCAAATTACTTGTTTAAGAGCATACAACTCAAAGATGGTTGAGCTCAGCTATATCCCTATACATTTAGCGCTATGCTATATTTAAGTAATTCTATGTGAATCTATTGCCCATGCAACAATTCACATTTTGACAGGGGTTGAGGTGATTGGTTTTTATCAGTGACATATGTGCATGGTCCACAACTGGAAAAATTGTATAGTAGTATTCATTATGACTATACCTTCCTAGTTCAATTGTCTAAACTTTATTTTGTACATACTATGAAAGTTTCCCATGTCTCTTGAGTCCTAAATCCTATTTATATTTTTATTGACCACCTAATATATGCCACAAGGTATCCATTATGGAACAATGTGGCATATAATATAAATAAAATCAGATGGATTCAGAAAGGCAAATATTATATGCTTTATCTCATAGATTTAAAAGAGAGACAAACTAGAAGGAGGACTACTAATGAACAGCAAAGGTAGCAGGTGGATAGGAAAGGGAGGTTAGTGTATGTAATAGAGAAAGTAAACAGGTACTTTCCCCACAATTTTCCTATAAATGATACTTTGTTTCTCTTAAGGATTGATAATACATGATTGTGTATATGTGACACTTTCTTTATCCATTCATCAGTTGATGGTTACCTAGGAAGATTCCATAACTTTACTACTTTAAATAGTATCAAAATCAGCTTTCTGTGCAGGTATTTCTAACACATGCTGCTTTTTATTTCTATAAGAATTGTTGACAAAAACAATGACAATGACAACAAAAACATGAAGATGCTAGAGAGAATGCACCATAGTTAAGAGTATTGGCTGCTTTTCTAGAGAACCTGGTTCAATTCCCAGTATGTACATGTGTACATGATAGCTCACTATCATCAGTAACTCAAGTTCCAGAAGATCCATGCCCTCTTCTGCCCTCTATGGCCAGCAGGCATGCAAGTATTACACAAAAATACATATAGGCAAAACACCCATATACATAAAATAAAATTTTAAATATTAAGACAAACAGAGAATAATAAAAAGAAATAATTGTTGAAGATGTAGGGGAACAGAAACTCTTAAACATTGTTGGGGGAAATGTAAACTAATACAGTCCCTGTGGAAATCACTTTAGAGGTTCTTCAGAAAAGAAAAAGAGAGAGAATATGAGAAAAGTAAAGAAGGAAAGATGAAGGGAGGGAAGGATGGAGGGAAGGAGAGAAGGAAAACAAAATTGTAAACTGTCATAAGATTCTGCTGTACCATACCACTTGTTACCAAAACTCTTTATGTTTTCTACAAGTGATGCTTGTCTGAGAGGGGGATGAGATGGGGGAAGAGAGAGAGATTGAAAATAAAATAACAATGGCTAATTTTTTTAAAAAATATATTTTTTGTTTATCTTCTATAATGATCACAACATATGCAGCAGTCACATTAGCAATGATGTCCCGTTATTACTTCTACATCCTCACTAATGATAGGGGTAAATGAAGTGATGTCCTTCCATTTGAAAACATAACAAAGCATTAAACAAAATGTTTTCAGATGTCACTAACTGAATTTAGTCACATAAAAATACTTTAGAGTCTGGGAAATATAATCTTTATCTCAGATGAGCATTATTTCTAGATTTTTTTAAAAGACAAGACAAATTATTTTCAAAAATAAGAGAAGACAGACCTTCTCTTCCTCAGCCTCCTCTCCATTTACATCCCTGTAGTTCTTTCAGACAGGAATAATTATGGGTCAGAGTTGTGACTGTAAGATGGCAACCCCATCCCTCACTTGATGTCCTGTCTTCCTGATGGACTTGGGCTCTACAAGTTCCTTCTCCCTACAGTCAGGTACTTCATATAAGGTCTCTCCCTTTGATTCCTGAGAGTCTCTTACCTTCCAGGTCTCTGGTGCACTCTGGAGGGTTCCTCCAGCCTCCTGTTTCTTGAGGTTGCCTGTTTCCATTCTTTCTGCTGGCCCTCAGGGCTTCAGTCCTTTTCCTTCACCCAATCCAGTGACAGGCTCAAAGTAGGATCCGGCTCAAGGGGAGGTCCCAAGACCTGACACTGTTACTGAGGCTATGAAGTGCTCACAAAAAGGAACCTAGCATGATGGAACTCCAGAAGACCTAACAAGCAGCTGAAAGAGTCAGATGCAGATATGTGCACCCAAACAATTGACAGAAGCTGCTGACCTCTGTTGTTGAGTTAGGGAAGGCTGAAAGAAGCTGAGGAGAAGGTCAATCCTGTAGGAGGACCAGCAGTCTCAATTAATCTGGACCCCATAGATCTCTCAGACACTGGACCACCAAATAGACAGCACACACCAGCTAATATAAGGCCACCAACACACATACAGTAGAGGACTTCTAGGTCTGTGTTCATTCAGAGATGACGCACCTAACCTTCAAGAGACTGGAAGCCCAAGGGAATTTAGAGGTCAGGTAGGGTGCCAGTTGGGGGTATCCACATGGAGACACAGGGGTAGGGAGGAAGTGTGGGATGTGGAGCAGTCAGAGGGTGGATAGGGGATGGGGAATGGAATATGGAGTGTAAAAAATAAATTAATTAAAAAATAAATAAGAGAAGCCTGACAGTGGTGCACACTTTCAGTTCCAACACTCTGAACACAAAGGGGACTGACAAGGCCAGCCTAGTCTACAGAGTGAGTTCAGAGACTGCCAGAGATAAACAATGAAAGCCTGTCTTGAAAAACCAAAATAATAATAATAATAATAATAATAATAATAATAATAATAATAATAAATGATCATGTAGAGATATCTAGTAGTCTATGTCATCCATCTCAGTCCTTATTGTGCAAGATCTTGAGAAGGCAATATGGCAAGGATTTATTTCAAAGGCCACAGATGATTTTAAAACAGGTATATGATAGTGAAAGTATAGATAGAAAAAGTGTGGTTAACAGGTATGGAAGTATTATGTGAAAGGAATCTAAGTTCTTTTATTCTGATATACACTAAGATGGCTACATTCCATAAATGTCTACAAAAAAGGATTTTATGATGTGTGTGTGATCCTGTATCCCTGTATCTGTGTGTGTGTGTGTGTGTGTGTGTGTGTGTGTGTGTGTGTGTGTGTGCATATATAGTATAGATATGTGTGAGCTGGTGAAGGCCAAACACTAGGGTCCTCTATTATTTTTTGAGATAGGATCTCTCACTGAACATGAAATTTACCAATTATCTACATTCTCTGGTCAAAAAGCCTGAGGAATCTGTCTCCCTCTGCCTTGCTGTGGTTATAGGTATCACACAAGGTTTTTTATTTGAGTGTAGGAGATCCCAACTCAGGTCCTTATGCTTGTACAGCAAGTATTTTACCTACTAAGTCAAACTCCTTCAGACTTTAGAAAAATGTAGTTTGAACTTTTCACCATATGGAAGTGTTATTTGAACAAATGCATACTTATCATGATTTAAACTTCACACAATACAAATATATAAAAACAACAAAGCAATAAATAATGATTACAGAGAAATGTACCATCTGAAGACAGATAATACACAGGTAGTGGCTGATTTTGTGAATTTACCAGATATTTTTTCTTGACTTTTCTATATGATTAAACCATGATTGATAGTGTAGGGCTACTGTGGAAATTAAATAAGATAATGAAAACGAAGGCCTTCCTTTTACTTCATCACTCCATAAAAATCCAATAAACACTAGTATGCTGAAGTAAAGTATCATGGCAGTTAAAAGCATACAGGTTAGATTTGGAGTAAGGTTATTTGGGTTTAACTACTATGAAAGGAACAATATTCAAGGTAGTCAGGAGAAGTGATGTGAAGCCAGGTAGCCTAGGTTTAAATACTAGCTCTTAAGTATTCCAGTAATCTTGGACAAGTCACCTAATCTCTTAATTCCTTAGTTTCCACCGCTATCCAATATGGTTAATAATAACACTTCCACAGAGATGTTGTAGAGATAAAATAATACTGTAAATCATGCTTAGCAAAGGGAATACCATACAGTGAATGTTATATAAGTAATCATAGTTATCTACTGTTTGTGAGTTTTGTAACTTTAGGACAGGTTTATTATCACAGATTCAAACTCTATTTCTGTAAAAGAGGGATAGGAAGACTTCCAGAAGAATTAAGAAAGATGCTTTGTATAAAAGTTCTTAGCATAGCATCTCCATGGCATATCTCAAAGTTTTAGTTGTGATGGGCACCAAAGGCAGTGAGCAGATTAGATCCTCTATCATCCTTAATAGAAGATGGACAGATTGTTCTAGAAAGCTTAGAAAGGAAAGAATTCAGATAAACCCAAGGAATGCACACTCCCTCAGAAGAAGACTTTCTGAAATATATCTTTTCTCCTTTGGTGTAAGAATTTGGTCAGAATCTTCCCCTTTGGTCAGTATAAACAGAAACTGCAAACATAGCTTCAGAAATTCTTGATTTTATTTATTTAATCTGCTTTTTTTTCTATAAAATAGTATAGATTCATTTTGAATTTTATGTCGTATTTATTCTTCACAGGGCCAAACTTCCTCTCCACGAAGCTGCCTTATGATCATCACTTGGAGCCTCATACAACCCTGCCATAATGCCACCTACTTGTACCAGATATTTTTCAGAGATGGCTCCCAATGATCCATGATTGCTGCTTCTTGGTGTTAATGACTTAATCTAAGGCCCTTATAGCAACATTCTTCTAATGAACAGAATATCACATAACTGATGCTCTAACTAGGTTGCAAAAGCCTGTAACATCCATCTTTGCTAGCACTGTCCTTGGCTCTCTCATAGAAATCAGCTGATGTATTGTGAGCTGTCCTGTGGACAGGACTATAGAAATCAGCAAGAAACCAACACCTGCTAATAGAATAGTCACATGCATACAACTGGAAGCAGGTCTTTCTTCAGAAGGCCTTTCCATAGTAGAAATTGGTAGAGGTCCTGTGCTAGAGTATCCAACTAAACTGTGCTCAGATTATTTGTACAAAAAAGGACAACAAATGTTCTTTTTTCACTTCACTTTGCAGCAATTTGTTATGCAAAGATGGGTGAAGAATATAAAATTATACATATACCATACCTCTATTTCAATCAAGTACTGCTGGTAGTGTATTGCTAGTAGTGTTATAAACATTAACTTCTAACATTTGTTGAGGCATTTGATTTTTCCAGATACTGTGAAAAGCTCTCTGCACATAAGGTCTTTTCAAATTCTCTTGTAATCATATAAGGTAGGTACTACAATTATCACATATGCACCTACAATTTGCTGCTCACAAAACTGAGGCATTAAAAGTGAGAGGCCAATAGCTTGTACCTGATCAAAAAGCTAGCAGGAAAAAGAGGTAGGATTATGACTCAAATGATATAACTTCAAAGCTTATAATGTGTACTCTGTACTCTAATAACTAATTTGGCACAGAGCCTCACTGAGTAGTGCTAGTTGGCCTGAAACTTGCGACATAGACAGGTTAGCCTCCAGCACACAGAGATCTGCCTTCCTCTGCCTCCTAAGTAATGGTAATAAAGTGTGCCATCTTGTCCCCAGCAAGATTTAAGTTTCTATCTCAATCCTGTCATTAATTCTTCCTTTGGCCTTGGATACAATGATATGCTGAACCTCAGTTTCCTTATTCATTAAGTGAGAACACTAGCATTACTAAATTCACACAGTTCTTATAAAGATTTAAATTAAGGGTTTGAAGATTTTTAGGATTAAAACATATGGCACAGAATCTCATTTAGTAATCTGTTGACATCATTAAAGGCCCTCAACTAGCATTTGAAGAGCCAAGGATAAGAGTACAAATGAAAGCCCACATTCCATATGTCATATATATGTATGAATATATGTTCTTGCCTCCTATTTTGAAATAATATATACACATTACAACAACTTCAAAGCAAAGGTTTAGCTTTTGAATTATCAGACTCTCCAGAGATCTAAATCAGAATATATTGGTGCAATGAAAAAGGACAGCAGGCCCCTGGCTTGTCCCCTCTTTTCTTGTTCCAGTATCTATTCTATAGAACAAGGAGGCATATATACATGCATGTAGCCATTCCTATCCATAAATCCAAGTTCCAACTTGGAATGTACAAAAAATGTACTTAGCACATGAAAATGTAAGGTTTTATATATTATATCTGATAAAATAAGAATAGATTCTCCTTTTACGAAATGTCTCTCAAACCAAGGGGTATACAGTGATACACAATGTCACTCTCTAGGAAAAAAAATATGACCACTTTATCTATGGTTCTCCATTATGGTCAACCAAGCAGGTATGGACTCACCAGTGGCCAGTTAATCAGATGGTGAAATTTATTCCTCAAGCCCAGAACATGGGTAAAGCTGACACTGAATTCTACAGACCACATTAATCTGTAGACTTTCCTAATGAGGACTTTCAGAACAT
The DNA here is from genome assembly GCA_019843815.1 of Montemys delectorum. Taxonomy (NCBI): domain Eukaryota; kingdom Metazoa; phylum Chordata; class Mammalia; order Rodentia; family Muridae; genus Montemys; species Montemys delectorum. The sequence goes on from JADRCD010029500.1 coordinate 6,575, forward strand.
ACATCTTAAGCCACTGGTACCACTTTTTGCAGCCTATGATGAGACAGGCTCTAAGAAATTTAATGAGCTTTGTTTTGAGGTTACATCTTAACCCCTCTGACCTGCTTTTCCTTACCTCATTGTCTCCAGACAGCATCAAATTGCTCATTCCCCTATATAGCCTGAAACTTTCCTCTTTTCCTTACTTCTGTCACTGGGCAGTATAACTATACTAGCAAAGAACTATTAAGCAATGTATAGTCATAGATGCTGATCACATATTAGCTGGAGAAGAGTAAATTTAATGGTGCTTATGTTAGGCATCAAAGTAAGCCAACTAGTAACACATAAATAGACATCTCCAGAGAGTGCTAGCTACCAACCACAAAAATAGACATGAATTTTCCAAGGACCACCTAGAGTGAGAAGGGAAAAGTGAAACAAAGATATTCAACACATCCTCAAGTCTATATCCCTGTGTTTCTGATTTAAGGTTGGTGAAGATACAGTGGCAAATAGGCCTATCTATGTACTGGGTTATATTTATATGCACAATCTATATAAGGCACATATATAGCTCTCTCCTCCTGTTATTACCACTATTTCTATTCATGATTTCTTCCTCTATCTTATTGCCTAATGTTGCTAGAAATCAGTGACAGAGGAAACTATACATTTGTTTGTGTGTACATTCAACAAATAAAATCAGAAGCACTAATCCAGGCAAAGTCTTAAAACAAAACCATGGAGCAGGTCAATGCAACCAAACCATCACTAAATATATTATACTAAGAGATGGGATCAATTTTGTTCAACAATCTTATAGAGAAGGATTTATCAGGCTTAGTTGATGTAATGAAGCAAACCACAAATAGAATGGGGAGCATTTTCCCCTATTGCTTGAGGTGTTCTATTTATAATCTGCTTGTCTACAGAAATGGTTCTAAAGCCTAGGAGGCCACTAGTCACATTTCCATATTCATAGAAAACTCAGAGATAAAGAAAAGTCAAGCCAAGGACATCGATCTCGGCACTGAAATTACATCTGTCTCTCAGGAAGATGACATACAAGCCAGTCAAACAGACAGAGATGGTCAAAATGCGTCTTAAAGAGGTTGATACAGGTTTGACATCTGAGCACAGCTCTGGAAGGTAGAAGTAATTTCTATGGAAGACAGAAAATGAATTGGGGGTTTAAAGTGATTACAACCTTAGAAGCCAGTAACAATAAAATGTATCTGGCAAAATGTACAGTGTCATCTTATACTGTTTAACAAATATAACTAAAATAATGTTTAACTCTTTATTAGACACTAACATACCAATACTATGTGAGATGATTTCTATGGGCATTATCTTCTTTAATTTCCATGATTGCCTAAGAAATTCCATTCTTTTTATTTTATGTAGGAGAAAATGTAGCCTCCCAAGAGGCTACATATGTTGCTTGGGAGCACAAAGCTGCTATTGGAACTCAAATAGAGCTCAATATCTGTCAATCACTGGTGATGTGGGGGCCATATCTCTAAGAGAATAAAAAATATCTGTCAGATTCAGAAGAAGGTGACCAAAGTTGTGGGGGAAACATCAACCCATTCCATGTGTGAAAAAAAATTCAATAAATTAAACATATTCAACATGAAGGAACAAAAAGCCTCTCACATACAAAATACTGTCTTTTAGTCACATATAGATCTCTAATTTCTACCATAATGCTGAATATATAGTAGGTTTTCAACAAATATTAAGTAAAACTAGGCAAATGGATTAACAGAAAACTATGAATACAGAACCTCCACATAACTTGAGTAAGTGAATAGAAACCAAATAGAAGAAATATTATTATGATATTCTGTGTGGCTTTAGGAACAGAAGTTATAAAGTATCAGAAATAAAAATGAGAAAGGTTTTTCTCAGGCTTATTGTGTTTGAGCAAGAATGGAATTATATGGAAAAGTATAACACATTTTACACTTGAAGTATTTCCTTTATTGACAGTGAGCAGATAAGATAGTTTTGTTTTTTGTATCTTCTTACAAAATAAAGAATAGAACACAGAAGCTTGTTGTCTTACTAAAGTTCATCAAGTTGAACTCAGGTTTTCAAAGTTTCTGAGCTTAAATCAAATGCTGATTTTAAAATACACATACTCAAAATTTTACGTAAGGGGATTGTTTCTCTGCATTATAAATGAAGGTTTTGTTTCTAATTCATTTCTGTCTGTAAGCCTAATTAATACACAGAATTGTTAAATAGTAAACCACTAACTAAAATATATTGAAACCATTGAATTAATATGGTTTTCAAAAATCTGATACACCTACATAAGTGCTTGAGATATAATTTCCTGGGCAGTCCATATCAGCATGACTGACCATAACAGAGGACCCTGTATAAGATTAAAAATTCTAAACACAAAATTAGGATGGGGACAGGAGGCATGGCTCAGTCGTTAAGAGTGCATACTGTTCTTTCAGAGGATCTGAATTTGGTTCCCAGCCCACACATCTGATGGTTTGCAATCACCTATAAGTCCAGCTCCAGGGGATGAAACACACTCTTCTGAATTCTAACAAGTGGTTGCACTTGCATTCATAATCAGGTACACACAAAATTAAAGATAATCAAAATAAAACACTTAAATAAATGTATTGAATTGATCCACATATAATTAAGCAAATATAAAAATTATCATTATTCACAATTTCTGTATTGGTTAAACTGCCTACTTACAAAGATTTATTTGCAATTTCCCCCAAGAAAAGTAGTTTTTTCACAGACAATTACACCTGTGCACATAAAGTAACAAACACAAAGAGGTCACTGGTGTACATACCCTCAGGTGAGGTAGGACAGAACCATGTCTTCCCTTATACTTTTAGCTCTCCCACTACAAACAAGGGTCCTTTTTGCTGAATAGTCAGTGCTATAGTTTTCAGGTTTTTAGGATTTGTAAAACAATTTTCTTTTAAATAGCTCTCTCAAGTATAGTGTTTAAGTGTAGTCTACTGTTTCTAAATGTTTCAAAATGCTAAGTGTGGTAGACAATGGAGGTTCAGATAGTGTTTATTCAGGAATGTACATAGCTGTTGCCTACGAGCACATTGTTAATGAATCAACAAAATATGTTAAATGGGGTGTTTGTCTTTAAGCAGAAACACTCAAAAAAACAAAAAAGAAAACAAAATAATATATTGATAGGTTGAATAATTGAGTCATAGTAAACCAGCCTAATTCAACTAACTTAGAACCTGGAGTATGTGACTACTGTAAATAATGAGAAACAGTTGTGTGTATGTATATGGGTAATTCCTGATCCATATACAGGAAAGAACATTTATGCTTAACTAACTAATGTCTTATTTTGATCCCCTGGAACTATATAAACATATCTGTGGGCATTTCAATCAGTATCTGAAGAGACAAGAATCAGAGTTATGTAAACAAGGCAAAGGTACCAAATTTATTCTCAAGATATAGCTTTTATAATTCTGAAAAATCAATGAAAAAAAGGTAGGAGCAGTAAAACCAACCCTTGTTCAGCATTATCAGTTTGAACCAAAGAGTCAACTATTCTCCCAAGGATGATGCTATCTAGTCAGTGAAACTTTTCTTTCCTCCTTTCACATGCTCCATGCTAGAGAGTAGGCTACTTTATTGAAAAGCAATACTTTTCAATGATTTCTTTTTTAATAGAGAACTAAGATGCTCTGCAAAAGGGCCTTTAGGTGTAGGACAAGGTGAAGAGATAGAGTGTGAAGGGCATTCCTTTTGACAAAGGAAATTTTGCTATGGCAGCCCAAGCTCAGTCATGGCAAATATGCTATTCCAGGAAGTCTGAAAAGAACCTGACAGAACAAATGTACCTGGATCTTAGGAGCCTCCCTCCCTACTAAGACTTAGGGACTAAAGAACTGCTCCCTGCTGATTAACTCAGCAAAATAAATACCACAGCAAGCAAGATAAATAAATAAATAAATAAATAAATAAATAAATAAATAAAAGAACCTCCTTCCACCACAGGTGGGAAAAAGCATACCTGGCAAGATGTCCAACTAAGAGCAAGTAGCCACCAAATTTCTGAAAGCTTCAGATTACAGTACTGGCCACAAAAACATGACACTCACTACTAAGAAGTTTCTAAAGAAACTGAGGGTGTTTGTTTGTTTGTTTGTTTGTTTGTGTTTAAGGACACTTGACTAAAGGTATGAAAACACTTGGAATAAAATCTCAAGTCAAAGCTGTCAAAGGTCTCAGAATAAAACGCAATAAACAAATGCATACATTTGCTGCTCTTCCTCAAACCAGACCACACTGCCACCTACTGAACAAGAGTACCCTTTCTTTGTCACTGTCTATAGTGAGTGCTTCCTGAATATTCATTATGAGAAATGTGACCAGCCTTCTCCCATTCTCAGGGGACTTTGACAGCACAACAGACAGCCTCCTCTGTGAGCTCACAGCACCATCTTCCCTAGCATCCACCTACCAGAAGAAACTGGAAGCCAACTCCATTAGATACTGACTCATTTGTTCTGTGACAGAAGTTGGGGGAGGCAGAACCCAAATGAATGTGAGGAGATGTGCACCACACCAAAACAATTGAATCACAAGGCAACCACAGAGAAGAAACAGCTGACAAGTGTTTGAAGCAAGGCACCCATAACCATGAATCATGCAACATAACAGCTGGGTACCAACTGATTTGTAAATCCAGAAGATTCAGAAATAGCTTTGCAGGAACAACTCATATGAGTTGCAGTTCTAAGCCCAAATACCATGGGCTGAAGGAACAAAAAAGTAAAATTGCACATGGGATTAATATCTTTCCAAACTGTTACTTGTCATCGAGTATATATAAATAGTACCCCAGCTTTCAAGATTGAAATGCCAATTTCCCTGGAGCAGAGAGTCTGGGGGAAAACTAGATACTCCGACTGAGAAGCTAATATTCCATTTGTCAGGCAGGTATTTTATGAGAATGAACTGGACAGATTTTCTAAAAATGATGACAAAATGTTGGGTAGACACAGAAAAAGGGTGGTTCAGGGAAGAGGTGGGGGATAGAGGAGGTGAATATGATCCAACTACATTATATGAAATCTTCAAAGAACTAATTTTAAAATAATGTTATTAAAGAATATTTATTTTTTAAAGATAGAAACAGTAGGCTGCTACACATGACAAAGTTGAAAACCTTGCAATCAATTCCAACTATATACTCAGATAGTGTGAGAAATGGCTTATATAGTGTATCAATATATCTCAGTTGGTACCAAGAAAAGTAACATCCCTAATTTATTTCTCCCAAACTCCTTGACATCACTTCCATCCCTCTGCTATATACAACATTCAAATTATTCTAACATTCCAGCAACCAAAGCAGATATTGGTTTGAAATGCAGAACTATCTTAAGGGTTAATCATACCATATTCCTATATAAATATTGTTCTACCTCTGTACTCAACTTTGGATCAAAAGCATTATGGAAAGTTTGGTGAATGACAGGATACTTCTTCCTGGGAAACATCTAAGCAGGGCACAACAGCAGCAGGGAGAAGGTTTAGAAATCAGGAGAATATGAAAATATTAGATGCACAAGAGGCAGAAAATGGAAATTAAGTAAGAGATAGGAAGGGTGTCAAGAGAAAATTCACTAAAGTCAAAATTTCTTAGTCCAGATCATACTATAAAGGATATTGATGATACATCACACTGTGTTA
>JADRCD010029519.1:0-14280 GCA_019843815.1 Montemys delectorum
TGGGAAAGGAGAAATCATACGACATGTAAATAAAGAAAATATCTAATAAAATAATTAAAATGCAAAAAAATTAATGTAAACATATATGATGACTTAATTATGTAAAATACAATTTCTCTGGACTTCGCAATCAAGGAAGAGAAAACAAATAAAATATGGGATCAGTAAAACACTGTTTATTATAAATAACACAATAAATGAGTTTTTATTTTAAAAAAAATTTCTAACTCCTCAAGAGTAGTCTAATAATATATTTTAAACATGATGGATATTCATCTCCAATTGCTATGCAAGTAATATAACATTTTACTTATTTAAAAATATTTAGATTCATAATATCACACAAATTGCCTTAAAATTTAATTATAATTCTTCCAATTAAATGTACACACACACACACATTATATGTCAACTTAACTATGCATAAAGGTATATGTAGTTTATAAAAATTCTTTTGGGGGCCATGAGAAAAAATATTTGAAGATTCAAGGGTTGTTTTTTAGACTGTGGTCCTCTGCTTTACAGATCCAGATGCTGACTCATTCCATCAGGAAGGATTAGTCACAGGAGTGAAGATACAGGTAAGAGGAGATTAAGTTCTTAATTTTCAATGAGAAGCAGCATCGTGATACCTCTATGCTTTCAGTGAACTGTCCCCCTGCAAAACCAAAAGGAAGCTTAAGGAAAATTAAACAAGAAAGTGACAGCTAATTGATTGCCTGCTAAACATATATTGTGATTCCAGCACATGATTACTCAGAGCAGACTGATGCAAAATGAAGGATGCTTGATGGATTTAGTGGGATGATTGCTGAGTAAACCATGATTCACAACCAAATTTAATGGCATAGACCTATTCTAGTGCCAGATCTTCTAGCCAAGATGGTTTTGTTTACAGGTTAGAAATGCTAGAAGCTGAATAGGTAAGATTTGTTATTCACTAGAATCCTGCCATTGTTAACTCTGGGCACCTACTTTTCCTTATGTATTTTTGTAGCTCATTTCTTCTTGAGATGCTAATAAGATCACAGTATATTTATGCCTTTGGGACCTGAGTCATTCTGCATCTTCATAAGACTTTGCATCTATTTTTATTGGTTAATGATCTCCTTTTCATTTCTGAGAATTGCATTCATTTTTGAGAATTACAATTTAATTCTCAGAAACACTGAAAAAAATTAATTCTTCAGATCTTGATGTAGGCTTTGGTGAAAGGGAACCTTATAATAGTCTCTACTTAAGAAAACAAATAGGCAAAAAAAAAGAATTAAAAAATAAAAGAAAAAAATCTCATAAAACACACTAAAGAGCCAGAGAAACAAGTGTACAGCTAGATGGGTGAGGAGGTGGAAGGGTCTGGGGGGAGATGGGGAGAGGAGACCATGATCAGAATATATTGTATGAATCGATTATCCAATAAAAGAAAAGTAAATGAATGAAATGAAAAGAAATCTCTTCAATGTGGCAGAACTCAATCAACAACATCACTTTTATATTAGCATATCATATCATCCACATAAAGTTATCAGTATTAAAGGACTGAATAATTTATCAGACAATAGGCTCCTACTTGCATTGCTTCTTAGGAGGAACAGCATCTATAGGCCAAAAAAGAAAAGTGGCTTTTGTTTATTGGATTTTTAAAAAAGTTTTTATTGGTTCTGCTCAACAGAACATAATAGAAAATACAAATGAGTAAGTTTTTCTTTTTGTAAGGTCAGCTAAAATCTGCTTTCTGAATGATGCATCTGAAGGATCCAAGCTCTGTGGCCTTGACCTAAGGGTTGTAAAGAGCTGGGGGATTAGAGAGGATGTGTAGAGCTGCAGGCACATATTTCATTCCACTACACAGAGACCCTGTCAGGCACCCAGATACAGGTGGGCACACATAAGTTGCACATAAATGGGTACACACACCCATAAGTAGGCTTGTGAACTCAAAGGTTAAAGACTAAAGGCTTCTGGCCTCAAGGTCACATTCCTAGGAAGCCCAGACTAAGTGGAATTCTGCCAGGAATGTAAGAGATTGTATCACTTTTTACTTTGGGGGAAGATCTGGTATCAGCCATTTTCTGCTAATTCATACTGGCCCCCCATGATCAAGAACTGCCATCTTGACTTGTGTTGGATGTCTATAACAGGGTCATGTTGTCTAAACATAAACTGGCCCTTACATCTCTCTGTTCTCTACAATGTCTCATAAAAAGAAGCAGCCACGACAAGGGAGAAAGACATCAAAAGCTAATTTAGGCATTTCGTTATTCATCTAAACAAAGGGAAAAAATCAAATGATTGTTGGGATATGCCAGTTATATAAGTATGAATAAAGAAATGAAGACAATAAATGGAAGGATGTAATTGATGATGGTAGAAAGGTGGCATGTCAGAGTATTTTAGTAAGTATAAATTTTATATAGAGCCAGAAATTTGCGATTATGAATGTAGACTTTGAAGACTTACCATTACACTTTCTATTTACAAGTTTATATGGGTAACAATTGTGAGAGCAACTTTTTGTAGATTTGAAATTTCAGTGGGTGTTGTAGCTATGCTTCAGATTTTTGGAAGCATTACGAATAACCTTTCTAGAAGATACAGAGAATCTAACAATATGTCTCATCAATGAAAGTGATTAATGGCACAAGACAGTTATGATGCTAATTAAAGTGATAATTATGATGCCTGGGTGATCATTAGGTAAGGGTCAGGAATTAATTCATTACATCTTCAAGAGGATGTATTAGCAGTTACTTATTACCTTTATTTGATAAATGAGATAAACAGGGTAAGGAGCTGTTAAGTCACTTGCCCAAAGATGTATTTACAGTAAGCAGAAGAGTGACCCAGAAACTTGGAATAAAATTAGCAGGCAATTGTAGTAATTGATTGCCAATTGCTTATGATAGTCACTATACAATAGTCCAATACTAAAAGCACTGACATAAAAAAGATGTAAATTAATACTATGTAGCTAATTTGACAGGAGTAACTTTAAATTTAATGAGATAGGACACGGTTAGAAACTGCCATATATCACATGTTTAGAGTTCAACAAACACATCTGTGCAACCAACACCTGGGTCAGGAAACAAAATTATTATTTATTAGCAGCTCCTTAGTAGCACATGTTCTACTCCTTTCTAGACAGAGCCTTCTCCAAAGATACACACCATACTAATTTGCAACACTGTGGATTAGATTGCATTTGTTTTGAAATTTACATAAATACAGTCGATCAGTACTTGTTGTTTAGTGTCTGCCATCCTTAACTCAGCTTTGATGTGCCAGAGATGCCCATTGCGTGTAGCTGGAGTTCATGCCTTGTAGTTTCGCGAAGGGAACACTTTTGAAGATTTCTTCTGAAAGCATCACGTGTAACTTCTTTTGTCTACAGACATGTCTGTTCCACAAACTAGCAGGATGATTAAAATACAAAGAGTCAATTAGCACAGTAAAGAAAAATGAGCTTTGAAGTCAGTTAAATTTCAGTCAATCTGGAGTTTATAATATTTATCATAAAATATTGTACACAAAGTTATCTTCCTAATAGTTCTAAACACATTCCAGCATGTAGTGTTTATGTTTGTGCATCTTACTTTGGTTTAGAAGAACTGCATTCATACCGTTTTTTGCTTAAAACTTGGCTTTATAGTTGTGTCAACCTAGTAATCAATATTTTTAAAATTAGTGGTACATAGCAGTGTTATTTTATGTCTCCCACGTTGTGCTAATGAGCAGAGAATATGAAACTCTTTTGAGAAAAAGTGGTAATGTTTTAGAGGCTCACAGACAGGAAAAGAGTAACAGATAAGTGGAACCCCTGCAGTGGGCACACTGATGATATGTATGTATGCTTGAAGGAGTGGCCTTGGAGAAGAAAAACAAGGGGTGGGGGCTCCTGTTACAGAACAAGAAGGCGCTACAACTTGGAAGAAAGAAGATAGTGTCCAAACAGGCAGCTCATTGTGCCCTGAAGACCTAGGAAACTGTCCAAATTAAATACAAATAGCTACTGGTCTTGTCATGAAAAAAAATGTAACCTTGAAGAGACATATTTGGCAGTTATTCGGGCCTACATGATTTGGTTTTTAAAAAGCATGTGTCAACATAATTTTAACTTAAATGAGTTTCTGGATTTTCTTAAAAATTCTCAAGGTAATATGTTGAATGTTTATTATGCTATTTTTCCATTTCCTCTAACACAAATGATCTCATTTAAACCTCACATGGGCTCTATGTGAAAGACACCATTATTAATATTAAGGAACTGAAGAAACTAGAACACAGAAGCTAAGTGCCTGGTCTTAAGTCAACAGCTAGTAATAGCAGAGCCACGCAAAGTCAGAGACCCTAGCTCATACCCATATTCTAACTTTATTTATTAATTTTAGATTATAGAAGTTTTCAGGAAGCCAAGTTGGGGGAGGTTATGCCTTCAATCTCAGCAATCGGGAGGCAGAGGCATTCAGATGTTTGTGAGTTTGAGGCCAGCCTAGTTTACAGAGTGAGTTCCAGGATAGCCAAGGCTACACAGAGAAACTTTATCTAGAATAAAACAAAACAAAATAAAGAGTTTTCATGAAACAATACAAATTAGATAACATAGTATATAATTATCAAACCAGAGTAGTTAACATTTTCATCTTCCTAAATATTTTATATATTTAATTAACAATAAATGTACTTATTAATGAGTTATAATATATTTCAATACATGTATGCAATGTGTATGGTCCAAACCAGAGTAATTAGTAATTTCATTTCACTATCATCATTTGGTGTGTGGATGATTCAAGTTCTTCTCTTGTAGTTATTTATAAAATATGGGTGTGGGATGGGGCAAGTGGGAAAGCAGCGGCAACAAGCTCCCGGAGGCGAGGCTCACGTGCCCGCCCTCGCCCTGGCCCCAGCGCCCACCCTGTCAGCCCGTCTAGCCATGATCAAGGCCATCCTCATCTTCAACAACCATGGGAAGCCGAGGCTCTCCAAGTTCTACCGGCCCTATAGTGAAGATACGAAACAGCAAATCATCAGGGAGACTTTCCACTTGGTATCAAAGCGAGATGAAAAAGTTTGTAATTTCCTAGGAGGAGGATTATTAATTGGAGGATCTGACAACAAACTCATTTACAGACATTATGCAACACTATATTTTGTCTTCTCTATGAATTCTCCAGAAAGTGAACTTGGCATTTTAGATCTAATTCAAGTATTTGTGGAAACATTAGACAAATGTTTTGAAAAATGTTTATGAACTGGATTTAATATTCCATGTGGACAAGGTTCATAATATTCTTGTAGAAATGGTGATGAGGGGAATGGTATTGGAAACCAACATGAGTGAGATCGTCACACAAATTGATGCACAAAATAAACTGGAGAAATCTGAGGCTGGCTTAGCAGGAGCTCCAGCCTGTGCTGTATCAGCTGTAAAGAATATGAATCTTCCTGAGATCCCAAGAAATATTAACATTGGCGACATCAGTATAAAAGTGTCAAACCTGTCCTCTTTTAAATAAATACTAAAAAAAAGCCACTCCCAGGTAAAATCCAGAGGGAAAGTCATCTAAGTTTATCATGCAATTGTTTACCAAAAATAGAGGAGGAGAGACTTAACTTTGCTCTTGGATTTAAGTCAATGTACTGTATAGAAGCTGCATAAACTCAGTATGGAAGTTCAATGTTGCTTTTCTTGCTCAGTAATTTTAAAGAAATTGACTAGTTCCAGTGTGATTTTTTTTTCTTTTCTAAACTTCATTCCTATGCCCACATAAAGGCATGTCTCTATATATTGGCTATTACAGTATTTCGAAAAGTGGGATGTTTCTTTAATTATGTACAACTCAAGATGTTGATTTTTTTGTATGGATCACACATGCAGCATTCTCTAATTCTTTCTGCTGTTTATCACAATTGTTATTTAAAGAACCTAGTATGCATTGCATGCAAACATGGCCTTTTCTTTAGTTTAAATAAACTCCAAAGTAACTGGACTTCCAAAGTACCTTTCTGGTTTGCTTGGTATCTATTTTAGCAATATTTTTTTTTACAACCTTCTGACTCAACAAAGTAAATAAAAGTATATTTTTCCACTGTTTAAAAAATAAAATATGTACTAAGTTATCGTGCCATAGAAAACTAGAACTGTATTAATGTCACCAATTGTGCTTTGTTACTTGTTATGCAAACTCCATCTCCATTTCCACAGTCATTCCAAGCTGTAGTAATCACTAAGTCTACATTCAAATAACCTATTTCCTTATCATCCACATATGAAGGAGAATATGCACAATTTATCTTTCCCTGACTTCTTTTAGTTTGAATATGACCTCTAAGTTCATCCATTTTGTTGAAATGGATAAAATGTTGGCTTTTTTTTTATAGTTTAATAATATTTCTTTCTGGGGGGTCTCTGGGTGGAGTTGTGGTACAAAAGGGAAACAAGAATGTGATTTAATTCTATTTACTTAAAATATGTTTTTAAATGTTAACAAATTCAGATAAATTGAAATCATGTAACTTTTCTCATCATAATGCAATAAAAGTTAAAAAAATAATATTTCTTTCTGTGCCTATATGTACATACATAACATTTTTATCTATTACCCATTGATGCCATCTACAATACTTCCATATTTTAGCTATTGTGAATAATGCAGCCATAACCATAAGCTTGGAGGTATCTTTTTGATATGATAGTATCATTTCATTTGGATATTAGAACCAGAAATGCAATTGTTATATCATACTGTACATATAGTTTTAGTTTTCAGGAGAGGGAGGAATATCCATTATGTTCTTCTTGATGTCTGTACTAATTTACATTCCCACAGGCCATTGTTAAGAATTTGTTTACTCTACATCTTTGCCAACAGAATCAAGGCTTCATATTACACATAGTTGTTTAGCAAATGTAAGGAAGAGATGAAATCCTTTCATGATGTCTACTCTCACCCTACATTTTTAATACAGTAATAGAAGTCTTAGCCGGAGATAATGCACAGGAAAAAAAGACATGAAAATGCAAGAATGAAGGGGGAAGTCTAATGACTCTTGTTTGCAGATGATATGTTTCTGTATCCAGAGAAATCAGGAGAATCCATCGGATTCTTTTTTACAGTTGAAAGGTAAAACATGAGCTTTACTGAGGCAAGTTTGACTGAGTACAAAGTCAATACAAAATTAGTACTATTTCATAGAATAGAAACAAGCTTGCTGAGAAACAACCATTTAAGAAATGAAATTGAGTAGTGCTCCAAAGGGGAAATAAGATAGATAGATAGATAGATAGATAGATAGATAGATAGATAGATAGATAGATAGATAGATATTACTACACTTTCAATTACTTTGAGAAACACATTTCCAGGTTTCTATAGCTATTTTATCTACTCTAGCATCCACAGACCAAAATTATGGTACTAGCTTAAGGATCAAGTCCAGTCTTGCATAGAGGCTCTGAAGGAGAATTTTCCTTGACACTTATTTCATGTAGTCACCATACACTTGCTGGCGGTTGGTAGAGAAGCTTCCCATATTCATTGTCTCCTCTATATCCACAGCCAACCAAAGCAAACCAATCTCTCTCTGTCTCCTCTCTCCTCTCATCCCTCCTTTGTCCTCTTTCTCCTCTCCTTCTCCTCTCTCCTCTTATGGTCTCTGCCTTCCTCTTAGGCTATTAAGGACTGATTAGAATTATAATTCAGAGTAACTTCTATATTAAGATCCGATTATAAATGGCTTATGATTAACTGATAGAATCTACACTAATGTTCACTTGAATGAGTGGTGGATGGGAATCTTGAATGACCACTTTAGAATTCTGCTCATCATCTTTCCGTTTACCTTATTTGGTTGTATGTCTCCCTAGTAGACGAAATCATTTAAGTATCAGGTCTGTCATAAGGCAAATAGTACACCCGTTAAGTGTAAAATTCAAGAACCCAACTATTTTGATCAAAATCCTTCATTTATCCCCTTTGGATGCCTAATCTAAGACAAATTATTTAATTCATTTTGTACAATCTGAAGAGTGACCTATGATGGTCATGTATTTCATTGTCAATGTGTGAGTGATATGAAGTATACAGGCCAAGTAAAATAATAAATAGTAAAAGAGATATGACAGACAGATACCAAAACAGCATCAAATTGAGTGTTTAAGCAAAAGAACAGCATAAAAATAATATTACCAAACTAGGAGTTTACAATAATCCAGTGGAAACTAATGAGGAAGCCCCATTAAGGCTGTCAAGCAGCTGAAGATCCTGATCTAGGGGATCCCTGGGCAGAGTGGAATGCTCCCACTGGAGGGAAAAAGCTTTTCTATAGAAGAGCAAGTAGCATCAGATAGAAATAGCATTATCAAATTGAACACTCACAACATCCAGCAGAACCTGACTGGAGAAGTTGAGACAGTCAGCTGGTGTTCCTCATGTTCTTCTATTCTATTTACTGGTCTTTATTATTTTTTATGATTTATTTATTTTACATGCATTGATGTTCTGCCTGCATATATGTCTATTTGAGAGTGTCGATCCTGTGGAACTGGACTTACAGACAGTTGTGAGCTGTCATGTCGGTGCTGGGGATTGAACCCTGTACCTCTAGAAAAGAAGCCAGTACTCTTAACCGCTGAACCATCTCTCCAGCTTTCCACCAGTCTTTTTGTCAGTTTTTATACCAGGACCATGGTGGTTTTGTTGCCATGGTTCTACTGTATAGCTCAAAGTCAGGTGTTCTGATAGTTCTACCATTACTCTTATTGATTAGGACCATTGTGGATATCTGGATTATCTGAGCTTCCATTTGGATTTGACCCTGTTTTATTCTACTTCCAGGAAAATATCATTGAAACTTTTTACTTGTGTCATTTTGTTTGGTAGAAAGGCTGGTTTTATGGTTTATAATGGTCTGAAACTTGCTGCTTAGTTTAGGCTAACTTCAGTTTTATGATCCTCCCGCTTCTATCTTCCAAGTCCTTGGACGACAAGCATGTGCCACCATGAAGGTTACCTCAAATCTAAAAATTAATTTTGGTAATATAGCCATTTTAACTATACTAATTCTGGGAGTCCAGAAATATTGGCTGGAAGTCCATCTCCTGATATCTTCCTGATTTTCTTTTTTCATTTTTTTTATACATTTCACTGTCGAAGTCTTTTATATCTTTGATTACTTTTAAACCAAAGTGTTTATTATTTTTGAAAATGTTGGAAACTATTATTTTTCTAATTTGTTTCTCAGTGAGTTTGTTACCAGTATATAGAAAAAGTACATTTTTATGTTAATTTTGTACCCTAATGTGGTGGATTGAATGTGAATGGCCTCTATAGGCTCATGCTTTAGTACTTAGTCCCTAGTTGGTAGAGCTGTTTGAGAAGGATTAGGAGGTATGGCCTTGTTAGATGAGGTGGGGAGAAGCCTATGAGGTTTCCATAGACTCTTGCCCTTTTTAGTCTCTGTCAGACTCTCTCCCTCAGTCTCTCCAGCCCTTACTCTCTACCTCCTACCTATAGATCAAGATGTACGCACCCAGCTGCTGCCCCGGTGCTGGACCTTCCTGTTGCCAAACTCCCAATAATGATGGTAATGAACTCTATTCCTTCTGAACCTGTAATCCCAGAATTAAAATACTCTTTCCATAGGTTGCTTTGGTCATGGTGTTCTATCACAGCAATAGAAAAGTAACTACACTTTATGTCTTACTAAATTTGTCAGGTCAAAAGTCTTTTGATGGAGTTTTTATGAACTTCTAAGCAGGATATTATTGGAAAATAGGGAAATTTATTTACTACTTTGCTACTTCTATCTTTGTATTTCTTTATCTTGATTTATTGTTCTGGCTAAAGTACCACATTAAACCAAAGTAGTAAAAATAACAACCTTGCCTCCTCCTAGTTTTAGAGAAAGGCCTCTATTTTTTTTTCCTCATTCAGTGTATTTTGGGGATATGAACCGTTTTATAATGTCGGAATGCAACTCTTCACTTCCTACTCTTTTGGGATTTTATAACAAATAGTGTAAATTTTGTCAATGATTTTTCTTCATCTATTGCCATGGTAATGTTATGCTTGTTGTTGATTCTATTTCTATTTTATATTGTGTTTACTACTTTTTATGTTAATCCATCCTTTCATCCTAGAATGAAATGGTCTTACTTACGATGTATGATCCTTTTATTGTGTTCTTGAATTCAGTTTGAAAGTATTTTTGTGAGCATTTTTGCATCTATATTAATCAAGGATGTTGGCTTATACTTTTGTGTTCTTTATATATTTTCTTGTGTTCTTTAAAGAACATTGGTGGCAGTTTTCTTTAAAGGTCTAGGAGAACTCAGGGATGAATCTATATCAACTTCTTTGGATACTTTGTGTTATTGTTTCAATCTCACTCTGTACATAGCTCTTGATTCAATATTGGTATTCCAGAGATCTTTCCATTTATTCTGTATTTTTCAATGTACTAGAATAAAAGTTTTTAAAAAAACTACTTTCAGTAATTTCTGTTGTTGTTATAGGGCTAGATACACAGGATTGGCTTAAACTAGACATGCCTATTTGGGGCTTAGTCATCAACTAACTTTTTTTAAAAAAAAATCTATCAAATTCTTTGATTTAAAGGATTCACTGAAGTTTGAACAGGAATGGGTTGTGTACAGATCAAGCTGAACTGGCAGACTGCCTACGTAACATGGCTGTTGCCCTCAGTCTCCAGCACCATGTAAACCTAAAAAAAGCAAAGCTGAGTGGTAGTGGCATATGCCTTTAATTCCAACACTCAGGAGAAAGAGGCAGGGGAATCTCTGAATTCAAGAGCAGCTTGATCTACAGAGCGAGTTCTAGGATGGTTGGGGCTACACAGGGAAATCCTGAAATCTTGAAAAAACAAAACAAAACCAATAACAAATAAAAATGATCAAAGTACAAAAATAAAACCAACCACACTGGCACCCCCAAACTAAGAATAACAGTGCCAAAAATAGTTGGTGCAGAAACAATGTAAACCTCAATTTTTATCTTCTTAATAGTTTTCATTTTAATTAAGGTTGTAACATCATTTTCCCCCTTCTCTTTCCTTCCTTCAACCTTTCCATGTCCTCTCCTTTCAACCCTTCCTTCCCTCTCACTCCTAAATTTCTGTCTCTGTGTGTGCCTCTGTGTGTGTGTGTGTGTGTGTGTGTGTGTGTGTGTATGTATGTGTGTATGTATGTGTGTATGTATGTATGTACGTATGTATGTATGTATGTATGTGTTCTTCCTTCTGAGTTCATTTAATGATGCTTGTATGATTTCAGAACTAACCACTTGGTATTAGATAATCAATTAGAAAGCTGGTCCCTGAGGATCATTAGTTGTCTATAGTTCTTTGTCTAGGGATGGAGTCCCTTGAGATTTGCCCCTTCCATTTTAGTATGTCTATTAATGTTGTATTATCTGCTCTTGTTTAAGAAGCCATATTTTTGTGGTATAATTGGGTGTAGCTTCATTGTCATTTCTAGGAGACAATTGCATAGCAGACTTCTCATTCCTCTGCGTCTTCAAATCTTTCCACCTCCTCTTTCTCATTATTCCCTGAGTCTTAGGTATGGCTGCTGTGTTATGGATGTATAGATGTATAGATGTGTAGATGTATCAACTGGGGCTGGGCGTCACACAATCAGTTGTTCTCTGCATTTTAACAGCTTGCAGTTTCTGTAATTGTTTCTGACTATTGTGAAGAAGCTCCTTTGGTGAGGAGTGAGGGCTCCACTTCTCTGTGGGCACAAGGATAAATACAAAATGCTGTTAGAGATTATGTTGGTTTAGTAATGTGGCAGCAGTGGGCTCTCCTCTAACATTTAGCTCTGATTGGTAACGTCTCCTGTTCCAGGCATGAGTTCGCTCATGCCAAGTAGCACAGTCAGACAGCTAGTACTTACTGCCAAGATATGCATTCTACTCTCAATCACCCTGTTAGGGAACAGCTTACCATGATGGTCATTGTTGAGTAAACAAAGACAATTATTTAAGTTTTCTTTATTTATTTTTAAATTTTATATCTTTATTTACTTGTACATAGAATGTTTTACCTCACCTATAGTCTGTCTGCCATATGTGTGCTTGGGGCCTGTGGAGGTCAGAAGAAGGCATCAAATCCCCTAGAACAGGAGTTACAGGTGAATGTGAGCAACATATGGTGCAGGTCCTTTGAAACGAGGAGACTGAAAGATGGCTCACTGGCTAAGAGCACTAGCTGTTCTTACAAAGAAATATTAGAACTCACCTGCCAGTTTGCAAGGTCAATAGCTCCTGTCCCAGGGAAATTCAATGCCCTCTTTTAAGGTCACTTCAGAAATGTGGTACAGAAACAGCCATACATGTTTAAAAAAAACCTGAAACATGGAATCAGAATAATGGAAATTAAAGGTCATAAAATATGGTGTAATAATGTGCTATGAAAATATATGAAGATGTAAAAACAACATATACATCAAAATCATTAATAAAAAATGAAAATTTTGTCTCTGCTGAGGTACTTGAGTTCAAGCACGGGTCTTAACTTTTTATCCTAATCTGTGCTGATTTCTGTTTTCTTGAGCTAGCTACTCATCTCTCGGAGCCATCAAGGCATGAGGGTTATTAATACCTAGTTCTTTTTATGGAGTTGCCAACTGGTCAGATAGAGTGGTTTAGGACCAGAGAACAAAGTAGCATGCAATGCAAAGTTCACTCATCTAGAGTTCACTCTGGGCAGATTAAATAGATCATTGTACTCCCAGAGCCTAGCGGATGATACGTTCTGCTATTAATCTGTCCTCCTCCATCATCCATGAAATCCACCGAAGGCTGGTCAACAAACAGTACTGGATAGAGCCATTCGGTGTATGTTAGCTCCAATGACCTTGGCTTTTTAAGGCCCAATCCTTATGTGCAATCACACATTCCTGCTCCATTTCTGATCTCCTTTACCTGGATATTTAAGCTTGCAGTCTTAAAGGAAAAGAGCTTTAATCTACAATATTTCCAACTGTATGGGGACTTTCTCAAAGCAGTAATGTCACACTTGACTTTTCAAGAGAGCTCTCCCTTACAGCACTGTGCTTGTGTGTGGAGAAACACAAGTGTTTTCACCAGATAGCCTACTAAGTAGCTCCCAGACCAGTGACATTCTGTTTTCTTTGTACTTCTGTATCAATTTCTCCCTGCCCCATGTCCCACTTTCTAATACCATCTGTGCCATCCTATTGCCACCTGAGACACAGCATTGTGCTCCTTCTCGCCCCACTTTATGATAAACATAATTTCTAGAACTCTCCAACTCTCTTTTCCAATATTGAATTTCAGTGAACTCAGCTGTGCACATCCTTACACGCCTGGGATGTAGCTGTGCTGATTCCGAACACCAGAGACACTGGGAAGTGCCATTTTTGGTTTTCTCCTGTAACTCTTTAGTGTCTCTCTTTGCTGATTTAACCCGCCTCTCCTAGGCTGTAGGTTTCTTGTGTCTCAGTATTATTTAGTTTCTCTTTATACTTGCAGAACCTAGCAAAGAATCCAGGCTGAAATAGTTGATCTTTGGGCCTTGGTGGAATAACTAAATGAATTAGTAAATTATTATTCCAATGAATTCAGTCTTTGATACCACTATGTAGCATTGCTTGCTTAGGATTTATAAGCCCAATGTGTATACCTGTAATCTCAACCCAGGAAATGGGCAAGATGACCTGCAGTTTGAGGCCTCTTCTGCTCCATCATGACAAATGGCAACCTGGAAAATATATGATGTTCTGTCTTAATAAACAAACAAAACCAGAAAGACATAATCAAATAGATAAAGAAAAGCCACCAAACCAGTTTGTGATTATTTTCCATAAGGCTATTTGATGACTTAAATTGTGTTTAAAAAAATAGAGAGTAAATTCAATTATCACTGTGAACAATCAGGAAAGTTAGGGATCAAGTCCTGAGACATGGTATGGTTATTTTAACAGTTCTATCTTTAAGCTTGAAAATGGGAACCTTTTCAGAGAAGTCTACAAACCAAAGGCAGATTGTCACTTTAAGAGCCGTTTGTTGTCTCACCAGCAGGAGCAGGTTATTTAAATTTAATTAGTGAAGCAGCTCATATAGGCTTTCAGTAAAACCAACCCACCTGGACTACAGATCGCATTTTGTCATCATTTTCTTTAATTTAATATGTATGTAACCCAAGAACCTATGCCACAGTATAGACAACAAGTTTAAAATATGAGGTAGACCTCATACTTATTGAATAACAAGATTAACTGTCCTAGGAAAT
>JADRCD010029525.1:0-13893 GCA_019843815.1 Montemys delectorum
CTTCTTCTGAAGGGCTGGTAGAACTGAGAGAAAAGCGATTGGCAATGTCAGGGAAGGCCAGATCCGCAGCTCTGCAAACTGGGCAGCCCTCCACAGCGAACACAATGGCATCATGGTCACCACCCAGCTGAGCTCTGGGGAATACAGAGACCATTCATTGTCTGTCCTTAACCACCAAAGGAGGGAGGAAAAAAAAACCACAACGGCATTGAGGTCATTCACTAACCACCGCTGAGGCCTACAGACAAGACAGAGCCTCCCAGTCTTGAATGATATATTTTCCCATACGGCCTTTCTAAGGCTAAAAAGAAAAAGGGGGGGGGGGAGCACATTTGTTCTGCAGTGGCGCTGCTTGCTCTGAAAGACGTAGTTTTAAATGCACAACTATTCATGAAGAACAACAGTTGGGAGTTTTGTCATTTTTCCCCAGATAAAAAATTCCACCTATGATAATGCTTTGTTGAAAGGCAGTGGTATCATATGTATTCTTTTCATTGCATATTCAGTAACACTAATTTCCTTTCTGCTTTATCTTCCTTTGTGCAATTTGGAAAATTAAATACATGAAAGTTCATTTGCTTTTACTTTTGCAAAGGAAGATATTCAAAATCAATTATTATATTAGTCTCTGTGTCTACAGCCTGGAGGGTCACCTTTTTTTTTTTTCTGTTGAGGTTCCCATTGATTTGGATTTGAGCCAGACTGACAGTCTAGGGGTGCAATAAAGACCACCAGAACACACTGCCTACTACAAAGGAGTATGCTGGGGACTAAAACGAAGACAAGGAAGGTGCCCTGAGTAAGAGAAGTTCATGTGTGATTGTAAGAAATCTTCCTGAACATGCAGTGCCAGCCCACTAGAAATGCCTGTCAATTGTATAAATACCAGTAGTTAGCTCAATGAGGAAAATGATAAGAGGATTTCTAACAGTCTTATTTCCTGCCCTCCTACTCTTGCTGTCCCCATGCCACCCCTAGCTGGTTGTTGTACTTTGTTGAGCATATCAGGCTTGTCACTCTCATGGACTTTTTCCTATGGCTTTCTATGGTCCCTATTTAGTCATTTAGATATTAAAGGTGGCAGGAGCCCAAATGGCCTACTTCCACCACAGGAGGAGTCCTGAGCTCCACTTTTAAAACAAGAACATTGGTTTATTGTGTGCATGTGTCAGGTTTGGTGACAAGTGCCTTTACCCACTGGGCTACCTTGCCAGCTCCCCGAACTCTATCTTCAGCTGGACACAGGGCCTGCTTACAAGTATACAGCAGCTGACTGTGTTTCCATCTGGAACAGCCACCTTTAAAGCTGAAGATGGAGGGAGACAAGTAAGTATTATTTAACTCCTTTCCACTTTCTCCTGCCCAGGGTCCAGTTTATGCTTGCCCGGGTGTTGCATGCAGTAAGTGTTCCAAGGCAGGCATGGGGTGGGCTGGGGAAGAGATTGAAAGGGTATATAGTTAACAATTCTTGCCACCGGCCACCCCCTCCAAATCACATTCCACCCACAGAAAGGCACAGTTTAATTTATCAGCAAGGGTGATAAAGATTTGTGAATGGTTTACTTTGAAATCCGGCTGACTCCTTTAGGTGGCTAGTGTCAATCAGAAATGAACTAGAAGGCCAAGAAAGAGCAAGACACTCTGACTCAGAAACATCACAAGCAATGGGAGAACTGAAAAACCAGGACAACAGAGGACGGCAATGATAATCCAGTTCAAAAGAAGAAACAGATGGCATTCGTCTCATTTCGGGCATGCATTTCATATAACATATCCGAATGTGACCAAAAAAGAGTCAGGGCCAAATTGAGCACACACTCAAAATTACTGGCCCAGCAGCAAAAATCTTGAGTAGTTTGGGCAGTTAAGGCCACATTTATCTTTCCAGTGAATTATTTTAAATTACTTTCTAGAAACAAAGTTCTAATACTTCCACGCTAATTTCTTTTCTGCATATTGTACTTGCTCTGGGTACTTATTTGGAGGGATAGATGCTACAATTTATTCCTTTTAGAGATCTTATTGTTCTTCCGCCAGAGAAAATAACAGGTGTAATCTCCTGCCTTTGGAGGGTACTGGAATTGTTGAGATTGTCTGTTGTATCCTGATAATATTCTCTCCTACCTGTGCTCCCCCAAATTATTAAAGGGTAGTAACTAAAAAAAAATATCAGTAAGAAGTTCCAAATGTCTAAATGTATTAATATACTTTCAATTCATCTGGCCTTAAAAGTTAGTCTGCATTCACTTGTCCAAGTGCTTTATGGGTGGACTTCCCAACATAAAGAAGTAATTCTGAGAGTTCTATAGTGTGCTTGTGAACTCTTATCTATCCTCCAGCCACGTTTAATTTCCTGCCACCCTTCTTATCTTAACTCCTCCTCAATCGCTGGACTTTAAGAAACACCACATAAGCCTCGGCCAGCTGTAAAACAGTTTCAAGATGAAAACATCTCTCGGTAACCTGGGTTTATTTATTTTTTTTTCCCCAGCCCAGCAATCAACAGAAGGGATCATACACTTTACCGTGAACTTGCAGTTGTTAGATTTACCCAAAGCATATGTACAGGGTTTCTCTTTCCATTGCCTTCCCAAAGGGGCAGTTATCTTGTCAAATTATGCTAGCATAAATTGTACTTTCAAATAGTATCACGACTTCACAATTCATAGAGGCTTTGTGTTATTAACTTTTACTCTGAAGATTTTGAGTAATGTTTTTAGTTAAACAACAACCAATCAAAAAACAAAAAACAAAAACCCAACAAAACAAACAAACAAAAAAAAACCCAACCCCTTCCAAACAAATAAAAACCCGAATAACAGTTGGTGTTCAGAGCCTAATCTGTGCAACGAGGAGTTTGGCTTGTAACAATCATTTCAGGAAAAAAGGCAAAATGGTTCAGAACTCTGGCTACCCACAGTAACTATCAAATGTTCTCAAGATAATATCCACTATGACTTCTGACCTACAGAATTCAAAAGTTGCAAGGGGGAAAAAAGAAAACTGGGGTTTTTCTTGTTTGTTTCGTTTTTGTAAGTGAGCCAGTATCTTAGACAACTCTGCAAGAATGTGTCCTGATAGACCTACTGCAACAGTGTAATCCACAGCACATTTGACTTACACTGTGAGTTTAAAAAAAGACAAAAGTAACCCCAAACCTTCCCATGCTTGAGCCTCACTTCTCAAGATCTGAACTGAAATAGTCTGAGGTGGGGGCCTGGGAACAGAATTCTCAGCAGGCATCCAAGGGGTTGAGAGCATAAATTAGAACTCGCTTTAACAATCTGCTAGGGTTTGGGACTCTCATGGGTCTCTGCAACCAGCTCGTGCGGCCGGATGATGGTAATTAATGCCACAGCGTGAGCGCCAAGACAGTACTCCAAGCTTCGGAGGCAATCAGCCCCTGGGCCGCCAGGCTACTCCCTTACTCCCCCAAAGCAACCCATTAGCTCCCGAAGTCACCTCGTGGGTTCGCAGCTTGCAGATCTCGGGCGGTGGGCAACAACCGACCTAGTTCTCAAGGTGGGGAGGAGGAAAGGGCGGGAGAAGCAGGGGGGCGGGGGGAGTGACACAAGGAGAGAGGGAGGGAGGTGTTGCCTGGGCAACAAGGAACTAGCTTCCGGTACGGGGCTAGGAAGAGGGAAGTCCCGCCTTAGCCGTGGCGTCACGTCGTGTCAGTGGCTACAGGGAGCTAAGGGCGGCACGAGAAGGGAATTCGTTTGTTTGGGCGGCCCCCGCAGAGAGCTGAGTACCTATTGGGCACCGGGGGACCAGAACTGAATCGGGACCCTCAAGCTTTCTGGTTTTTCGTTTGTTTTTTCTTTAAGCTATCACTTCCGTCCCACTTTGTTAACTAAAATAGAGGGTGAGAAGTTGTTTTGAAAATATAGGTGTCAGCCTGGCATTTATGAGCCTTAATTTGTATCTAGCATGATGAAAGTACCCTTAGTATTTCTGTCCTTATAATCGTCAGCAGTACATGCCCTTCTATAGTTGCAGAAGAGTCCTTAATAACCAGATATGAACTACTAGAAGGCCAAGTGGGCTTATTTGGCAAATGTGCCATATTTTGTGGAAATTTATTCCTAGGAAAACCGGATTTTGCATGGTTATTCCAAAAAGTGAAAATCGGAAACAATATAAGTGCCAAAGAAAAGGCTAAGATGATTAGGCAATGTCAGTAGTGGGACATTATTACCTTGTCATTCCCGTAATATGGGTGAATAAAAGTAGTATAAAAGAATATTTAACAAACATATACCGGATGTCTACTGTATGCTAAGTTACTGCAGTATCTTGTAGTCTCTAGGCACACGTGGCTTTGAGGTACTTAAATGTGAGAATTTTTGATTTGCTTAACTAAATTCTACAGTACATTTTAAAGAGTTAATATTGACAAAAAATGAATGTAAAATGTCTAGTTGTTGTTGACACAGCCTCATTTTTGGCTGGCTTGAAGCTCCCTGTCTTGCCCTGGCTGGTTTGAATTCACAGAGATCTACCTGCCTCTTGACTGTTGGGATTACAGGCATGTGTATCAACAAGCCTGCCTTAAACTATCTCAAATGTTAAGCAATCGTCTACTTGCCAGTGATAGAGCTCAACTGATAGAATGTTTACCTAGCATGCATGATGCGCTGGATTATATACCTTTAGCACATCTCAAAGCTGGGCATGGTGGTGTCTCTGTAATCCTAGAATTCTGGAGATGGAAGCAAGGTTGTCTGTGGCTGCATAGTGAATCTGAGGTCAACCTGGGATACATGAAGCTCTGTTCCAGGAAAAAAAAATTCTTGCTAAGGAGAAGAATAATTTACCTTAAATGAAGAGTAAAATTAATTCCATGTACATATTTTTACTTTATTAATCTGTCCAGCAGAACATGAAATTTTATATGTGGCATAAATTATAATTCTGATGGAGAGTAGTATTTTGTTTAGTGAATATACACTGGTAAACAAGACAGTTTTTTTTTTACTTCATAAAATTGACAATTGGTTGGGTAGAGATCATAGACAGTAAATGAAAGTACAAATTATGCTTTTCGTTTGTTTAGAAAGAGTCTCAGGCAGACTGGGCTTGAACTCCTATTTTCCTGGTGGGAAAGTTCATTACCATACCTGACAATACTGTAGTAAATTTATATGATGAATATATAGCAGAAAGGGAGAACACACACACACACACACACACACACACACACACACACGGAGGCAGTTTGGTTTAGGCAAGAAATGACAAAGGGCTGTGTGTGATTGTAGGACTATGACTATCTTCTGGGAAAGAGGCAAGTCATTTGGAGCCTGAGGGAAGAAGAGAAGGAAAGAAAAGAGAGTGACATGAGAAAGAGTGAGGCGCTCGAAGAAAAGGCAGAAAAGGTGGGCTTACAGTAAATACATTTCAAATGGAGCAGTTCTGGAAATACTGAGTGTCTACACACATATATACACCCAGGGTATGTGTGTATATACTATATTGCTAGCTAGAATATTACTAGTTTTTTGGCTCCTCTTGTGGAGATCCAAGTCATTCTTTCTCATAGTTGTGAGTGTGAGGAGCCCAGAGTAATACGGTAGCTCCAAGGGATGAGAAACTCACCCTCTACCTGTCTTTTAGCTTTCCCCATCTTGTCTTCCAGACTCTGAGAGCTTAGTCCAAGTTGACTTATGGCACTTCCCCCCTGCTCAGTAGGAGTATAAAAGGGAAACCTCTTTGCATGCCTCTTCCTCCCAGATAGACTTTTGAAACATTAATTATATTTGAGGCTGAATTATTCTGTGTTCTGAGGGCTACCCTGCTAAGATAAGTTATCCGGAAGCATATCTGTCCTCTACCTGCTATGTGCCGGTAGCATCCCTCAGATGTGACACCAAAGGAAATGCCCTGGCATATTGCCAAATGTCCCCTGGGGGCAAAGCCACCCTCATTTGATAATTTATTGTCTTAGGGCTTGTCCAAAACACTGCTCACTAGTGGTTTGAATGTCACGACTCATCCATCATAAAGATAAAGCACTTTAGGAATTTTCTGTCTTTCAGGTGGCCAAGAGGCACAATGATAAGTTAGCTGAAGATGAAGTCAAGAAGCTAGCAGATTCCACCCACCCCCAACACACACTCTGATTAAGGTGGCTCTCTTCTTGGCTGAGTTTTAGTGGTTGTTTATCTTAATTTAGTTGCATAAAAGCATAGGTGGTGGATATAAATGTATGGATGGTGTGTGATACAATTATTCATGAGTAAAGGGAAAATGACTGTGGGGGAAAAGGTGAGAATTCTGTTTAAGAAGCATGGTCATTACAACTCCCCAGGGTGAAACTTTGAGATTACTTGGAAACGCTAGGGGAGGTTAGGTTATTACTTGTGTTGTCGCGCCCCCTGGTGGGTATTTGTAATTCGCCCATTCCTCATCTAGCACTTTTGTTACCGTTTAAACTTCAGAGAATGCAAACCTTCAAAGGGTCACCTATAATGAGGAACTTTAAAGCGCTGTTTCTCACACTCGAGACTATTGCGTTTGAGGCTCTGTACCATTTCATTTCGAGGGCTGCCCTATGCATTGTAGGGTCTTTAGAAACGTCCCTGGTGTTCCTGGCACCTCTCATTTGTAGAAAACAGAAATTTTGTCAGATGTCTCCTCTGTGGCTCAGAATTGCTCCTAGTTGGGAACCACTCCTTTAAACACTCATATAAATTTCCTATTTTCACAGGCTGTATAGTTCAGGAGTCGTAGAGCAGCGGTTGTCAACCTTTTGGTCACAACCCTGCCAGCAAATTTTTATATCCAAAATTATTTACATTATAATTTATAACAGTAGCAAAATTACAGTTATGAAGTAGCAAAAAAAAAAATTACGGGTGTGTGTGTGTGTGTCACCACAACATGACAAACTGTATGAAAAGTCACAACATTAGAAAAGTTGAGAACCACTGGCTTACAGTAGCCTGGAAATAGCTTGTATGGTAAGAGTAGGGAGTCAGCCCACCAAAGAAAGGATGTTCCACTTATAACTATCCTGTCATAGCAGGATATGCTTTCCTTTTCACAATTTGCAGACCTCACCCCTGCTCATCCCAGCAGTCGGAGGAGAGTTCTATGGAACTGAAGGCAAGGTGAGAGAATCCTACAGGCCAAGGCTGTATGCTACAGAGGAAAAACCCTAGGCTATGCCCTCTCCCCCACTCCATGGGATGTACCAGCATGGATGAACTGGTGGACCACAGGGATCCATAACTAATCTCATGGGCTCTTTGGACTTTCCTGCCCTACTCCAGGACCCATGGATCATGAAGAAATTTGTTGAGAACCAATTCCTTACCAGGGTCAAGTTAAGAGGTGCCAAACAACCTACCAAAAGTCCAGAATTCTTCCTTCAGAGCTGGGTATCACCTCACCTTTTTTCTGTTCCCTTTCCTCTGATCATCAAACTTATTGGGGGTTCTCTGATCTTTCCAATACATTGGTGAATCTTTCAGTCCCATCTTTTTGGTTTCCCTTCTGTAAAAAGAGGGGCGTCTTTATTTCTTCACTCTCTCCTCTCACTGCTGTTTCTTTCAGAGCTTGCTCTCTGACAGCATAGCAGACTTTCCCTTCTATGTTAGTTATCATCTTCTCTGTAGTGCTTTACACAAATTGACAGTGCCTTCTTTTGGCAATTAGAACATCCATCTCATATTACAAAAGTAACATGTGCTTAATGCAACAGGTAAAGAGAGAGTGGTGCGGATAGAGCAAGGAAGGAAGGGAGGAAGGAAGGAAGGAGCAGGAAGAGACAAAAACTACAACATTAAAAATAAAGATCATGGAAAACCCAGGCACGCTAAGCAGAACGGAAAATACTAAGAATCACTTGCTCCAGGTGTAGTAGTACATGCCTGTGATCTAGTACTAGGGAGGTTAGGTATGAGGATTGAGAGTTTGAGGCCAACCTGGCTGTCATAGTGAGAACTTGTGTCACAAAACCAAAACCAAGGCTAACGAGATGCCAGCCTGACTATCTTAGTTCCATCCCTGGGCCTCGACACAATTGCTTCCTGGAACTTTCCTGTTCCTTCCCCCTCTATCCTCTCTCTCTTACACATAGTTAGTTATAAATAAGATAAAACCTGCCTCCTTGGCAGGGTAGGCAGCAGATCAGTCTCACAAATAAGATAAAAACATTTAAGAAAACCCCAACCAATCGCAGTAGTCTTTATAGTTGGCGTCAGTTTTCCCACATTTTTTTTTGTTTTTTGTTGTTGTTGTTGTTGTTTTCGAGACAGTGTTTCTCTGTGTACGTCTGGCTGTCCTGGAACTCAATCTGTAGACCAGGCTGGCCTTGAACTCAGAAATCTGCCTGCCTCTGCCTCCCAAGTGCTGGGACTTAAGGGGTGCCTCTCTCTCTCTCTCTCTCTCTCTCTCTCTCTCTCTCTCTCTCTCTCTTGTATTAAAAACCAAGTGGAGTTTTGTTGGAGATGCTACTGTATAACTGTTTCCTAGAAAGCTGTTAGAATGGAGTTAAGAGCATAGGGTGGCTAGTAAAGAATGACCTTGAATATCTATGAAACATAGAGAGAAAAGCAGGATTGGGTAGAGTAGAGATCCTCAATGGTGGCTGACATATTGGGTGGGGTAGTACTGGGTGGTCAAGGCTGTCAGCACACTCTAAGGTGCTTAGAAGCATCTTTGGTCTTTATTCTCTAGATGCCAGGAGCAACCCTCCACTTCAAACTCATCCATGTAGCGAGAAGGGTCGACATTGGATGGGAGTCTAACAGTAGGCTTAGTGGACTTTGTAACAATCTCAGGAGCCTGAACAGCTCCCCTGAGCTGTAGAGAGCAGGCCTGAGGTGAAAGGGCCTGTTTCTTTTTCTTTTTTTTTTTTTCTCAGAATGGACAAGTCATCAGATCCAAGCCCTTGGAAAGAGGTTCTCTAGAGTCACAGAGCTTATGGAATGAATCTACCTCTCTCTATAAAGGGAATTTATTGGAATGACTTACAGGCTACAGTCCAACTAGCTATGAATGAAACATCCAAGAATCTAGTAGTTCCTCAGATTCATGGGGCTGAATTTCTCAGCAGGTCTTCTGCATAATCTGGAATCCTGAAGAAGTAGGCTTTAATGCCAGTGAAGGAATGGATATGCTGGCAAAGTAAGGTGAAGAAGAAAGCTTCCCTCTCTCCACTGTCCTTATACAGGCTTCCAGCAAGGTATGGGCCAGATTGAAGATGTGCCTCAAGATCCAGATCAAAAGCGTGTGTCATCCTACTTCAAGACTTAGATCAAAAGCCTGTGTCTTCCAGCCTCAAGATCCGGATCACGGGCTGGAGAGATGGCTCAGCGGTTAAAAGCACTGACTGCTCTTCCAGAAGTCCCGAGTTCAATTCCCAGCAACCACATGGTGGCTCACAACCATCTGTAATGGGGATCTGGTGTGTCTGAAGACAGCTACCATGTATTCATATACATGAAATAAATAAATTAATTAAAAAAAGAGAGATCTGGATCACAGGTGTGCCCTCCATTCTGGATTGTAGTTCATTCTAGATATAGTCAAGTTGACAACTGAGAATAGCCATCACAGGTGTGATGTTGAAAACAGTGGATCTCCGCTATCAGAGCCTTTTGAGAAGGACAGGTTAGTATTTGCAACATGGGGCACTCTACAATTGTTAACTTACCTCTTACCATCTGCCACTCAATGATAAGATTCCTGAGAACTGGACCACATATTATTTGATTGTACCCTATCAAAATCTACTATACCATGTGGGAGTAAGTTGTGGTGAAATGAAACAGTAAAATAAAACAGGAAGACACTTGTGGTTATTTGGATATCTACAAATGTAAATTCTACAAGCAAAAGCTGAATTTTCATTTTACAGAGATGTGGGGAATCCTTAAGAGACTAACTCGAGTTCATATGGTTATTTTAATGTATGGGTTCTTTTTAAGGACATAACAAGTTTAACTTAGTATCAAGCTGATGTTCAGAAATGACCTGACAGGAAAGTGTTAGTTATTTGAAATGAGCTTTAGAAGATTTGGAGTGGAGGAGAATCTCTGATATGCATCTCAGAATTCTAGCATCAAAAATTGTATTTTCATTTTTCTTTTCTTTTTTTTTTTTTTTTGAGACATGGTTTCACTATGTAGTGCTAGCTGTCCTGGAACTCACTATGTAAAATAGGCTGGCCTCCAATTCAGATATCTTCCTGCCTTGGCCTCTTAAAACTGGTGTATTAAAGACATGTGCTACTATTTTATATTTATTCATTTGTTTTGAGCTAATATTTTATCAGTTCTTTGAGAATTTCATATAGTGCCTTTTGATGAAAATTTGCATTTTGTCATTTTTTTGTCAGTTTTGAATAGTTTTATTTAAGAAATTATAATTGTATTTTTCCCTCAGGATACAGTGTTTATAAAATGCAGTGTTATCTCTTTTCCTTGTGAACAGGAAAATTGTGTGCACATGTCAATTTGACAGATGCTGGAATCATTTGGGAAGAGGAAAACTCAATTAAGAAAATGTTCCCACCAGATTGGCCTATGAGCAAGCCTGTGTAACATTTTCTTGATTGATGATTAGTGTGGGAAGGCCCAGCTTGCTGTGGGAGATACCAGCCTGGGCTGGTGGTCCTAGGTACTATTAAAAAACAGGCTGAGCAAGCCAGTAAGTAGCACCCCTCCATGGCCTCTGCATCAGCTTCTGACCCCAGGCTGATTGGTGGCCTGTTTGAATTCCTGCCCTGATTTCCATTAGTGATGGAGTATGACCTGAGAGTTGTAAGCTGAAATAACCCCTTTTCCCCTCAGGTTGTTTACAGTCACGGTGTTTTATCAACACCAATGGAAACCTTAACTGAGAAAGACATTACCCATTTTCATACAGCAGAGGGCAGAGTTGTACATGAATATTTGTGGATAAACACTGTCCTTGTGAAGTTGAAACAAGTATATTAATTTGTCCTCCCCTGTGGTGACATATGTCACAGGTAAATGACTCTAACTACATCTGTAATTTAGTAACATATTGTTTCTAGATGGTATTCCATTGATGTATTTCCAATTCCCGTTTTTCATGTTATTACATCTTCAACAGCGTTAGAATTGAGTGCAAATTATTCTCTAGCAGTTAATTTACATTGGCTATTGTTTGAGCTGCAGAACAAGTAAGGGTCTTGTAGAGCAGTTTCCTACATAATATACTTTCTGTCCTCACAAGATGCTTTATTATGACAGAGGTAACACCCATGTCCATGTATTCCACAGTGTCTAAGATGCCTTAGAGATTAAGAAAAGATCAACTTGTCAGCTTTCCCCCCTTACCGTTAGATTTTTCTTGGCATGGATATTATATATCTTGATCTTGCCTTGTGTAGTCTAGGTTTGTCTTTGAATTCTCTGGGTTATGTCCTTCTCAGAACTTCTATTTTCATCTGTCAGTGGGAGATCAGTGGTGGCTGTGGGGCCCTCTTTGTGGGTGAGAGCTGTGTGTTTCCAAGGCACAGGTGCCCATTCCTCAGAGGTGTGGCCTGTCATCTGTGCCCCAGAGCAGAGTAACTGAAGCAATAGCAGCCATTGTGATGCAACTGTAGAAGGTCAGATTTTCTGTTTTACCCCTGCAAAGATTTGAGCTGAATGAATTTCTGAGTCCTCCTGCAAAGACTTTTTACATGAGTCAATTTCCGAGTTCTTGGGCAATTCAGAGAAGTCTCTAAGTGAGAAGTCAGAACTCTGCTAGCCTGCTGAGGAGGGCCTTGGGTAACCTTACAAAACACTTTCACCTTCCCAGCAGGTCATTGCTCAAAAACAGTTTGTACTTTATTCTAGATATGTTCTTTGATGCCATATTGGATAATTTATTCAAAACCATAAAAGGACCAAATGGCTATATGTGTAAAGACATTTAGGTATTATTTATGGTCAATTAGTTAAATTTGAACATGTTGAGGAACATGGGTTATTAGGCAGCTATGGAATAAAAAATTGTAAATATTATATAGGTATGTGTACAGGACATTAAGTAAGTAAAATGAAAACAGAATAAATTATAATTGTGTTAATGGGTATGTTGAGATCGAGAGCAATGTGTGGCTGGGCAAAGATGGCAGGAAGAATGGAATGGCAGGGATTCCTAACATATCATGCCAGGCAGCTAGAAATAGATCTCTGTGTCTCTCTGGATCCTTCCCCTTTGAATTCTCCTTGTTGTTATAGTTATGGTCCTGAAAAAGAGGCTTCTAAAGAGCTTTTCATGTTTGGTTTCAAATCTTGTAGTGGCCAATTTATCCAGTATGTTAGGGAAGAAGAAGTAGTGTATTTAATAGCTTATGAATCTATTTTTCCTTATGTACTTATGATGCTTGCTCCTCTCAACATGCACGTGTGCGCACACACACATACACATACACAGACACAGACACACACACACACACACAGACAGACAGACACACACACACACAAACGTAAAACTGTTTTGACTAAAAATCTTTCTAAAATGTAACATTTGCTTTCTCTTTATCGCTCATGGTTTCTGGAGCACTTCTTATTCTTTTCCTTGTATGCCAGGCTTACCAAGATAAATGTTGATTTCTCTCTCTCCGAAATGAGGTTAAGGTGATGTTCCTCAAAGTTCAACTCTATGTGCTTCTGTGCGCAGTGATCAAATCTCTTTGATTTTCAATTTTTTTTTCAGATTTCATGTTTGGGTTGTTGGTGGTCTTTTCCTCTCTTATAGTCAGTTTTGCCAAGTGCTGTTTTCATGGCTGCAGGTGTCTCAGCTTTTGGCACCTTTCTTTCATAACTTCTCCACCAGTTTGCTACTTCTAAGGTGCTTTGTGAGAAGAATCACACAACTGGGTTTACTAGAAGTCTACCCAGAGACCTTGATGGTTGATTTGCTTATTGGGAGGATCTTGTTGCTGGAGAGATGTCTGTCTTGCTTGTTCACAGGTACATTTTGCTTACTTTTCGTCTCTTGGCTGTTTCTGGTATAGGTGGAGGTCTCGGGAAGACCTCTGTTCACGAGGGGCATGCTGCTGCAGGTAAAATAGAAGACTGGCTTACTGAATCCAAGCATAGCTGAGTAAATCCAGTCAACACCAATGAATCAATGGAAACTGAAAGCAGAGTCCAGCAATCAATAGCTGTAAAATAGTTCCCAGTTCCTCTCTCCCTTCTCTTTCCACGACACTTCATCCTCTCCCTTCATTCTTATCTGCTTTACCTCCTGTGGAGAAAGAAGCAGTGCAACAAGGCAGATCAGAATCTAGACAGAGTGAATCAGAGAATAATATTTTATGCTATTTAAGAATCTTTTTCTTTAGAGGCTGGAGATATAACTCATTCGGTGGAGTGTTGGTCTAAAATTTATGGAGCTTCAGATTCAACCCAGCACTGCATAAACTGAGTGTGGAAATACTCACCTGTGATTCGAACACTTGCAGGGTGGATATGGGAAGACTCTGAGTTCGAGGTTCTCCTCAGCTACATAGGGGGTCAGAGGTGAACTTGGGCTGCATGAGATACTGCCTAAAATAAAGCAAATATTTTCATTTACATAAGCAAAGCATGCTACATAATTTGAAACATACATAGCATATCTTGACCATAGAAAGAAAGTTGCTAAAGGTTGAGGAAGATGGACTAGACAGACAGAGCACTTGCTGCTCAAGCATGAGGACCTGGCTTCAAATCTCCAACACGGATTTTTTTTTTTAAACAGTGTCTTTCTTTGGCTTCTATGAATGAACACACACACACACACACACACACACACACACACACACACACGGGGGGAAGGGGAGGGGAAGGAGGATGAAGAGGGAGGTGGAGTGAATTTGTGTTCAATGGGATAGAAATGATCATCAGTACTTAAATAATTGAAAAATAAAGTCACAAATATCTA
>JADRCD010029531.1:0-11131 GCA_019843815.1 Montemys delectorum
TTGTTTTGTATTTACTATAGCTTAAAATCTTGGCTCTTACTGTGGTAGAAGCCCAAAATAAGAACAATTTTTAGACATTGGATTTCATTATTATAAGACTGCAATTCAATGACCCTCACATCACCAAACGATTTTACCTCCATCATAGCAATGAGGAGAGTTGACAGTTCTGCTATGCTAAGGAATGAATTGTAGGCATGATTTTTGGATACAGACTTCCTGCTATGGTCAAAGCTATTTGACGTGAGGGAGTGACTTTATTCTCTGCCCACAGAGAACACGTTACATTCATTTAAGAAAAGGTGTATGTAATATGATAGTCTAACCATAAAGTCATTCATCAGCTATGTCAATGAACAATGGTTCTGCTTGGAGGGTGGCACAGACATTAGGTGAGGGTAAGAATCTTGTTCATTGCCTGTGATAATTTGGAAAAGCATTGATATCAGAGATAGTAACTTTTAAAGTCCTCTTCTTCAAACTTGATACAATAGTTATAAACATCAAGCAAAGCATTCAGTCTCACTATTTGTTGTTCTCTTACAAGCCCCTTCCCAATTTAATTGTCTACATTTCTTTTGGGTATACAAACACTTTTGAACTATGTAAGATGTTCTGAAAACCATAGTATAGTGTAAAAACATGAAATAAACAATACTAGTAATAGAGAGGCTGAGATAGAAGAAGCAGATCCTTATGTTTTACACATAGCAAGACATTGTCATGAACAAACAAGCTGAAAGTGTATATGGATTATCCAATATTGGACCTATTTCCCCAATTACCAAATTAGAGGGACCATTGGATTACAATCAACAAATTTCTAATTCCTCATATTTTTGGATTTCAATAGATTTGGATATGTTGGTAATATTAATTTCCATATTAAGATAATAAGAAGAAGTAATTGTTACTTCCTGTTTTTGTTGTAAGAGGTGAAATTAGGTTTGTAGGAATTTGTTGAAAGATTACTTTCTTGCTTCTTCTAGGGTGTAGTTTTGCTTCTCATGTTGATGTTTTCCATCTATTATCCTTTGTAGTGCTGGATTTGTGGAAAGATATTGTGCAAATTTGGTTTTGTCATGGAATATCTTGTTTTCTCCAACTATGGTAATTGAGAGTTTTGCTGGGTATAGTAGCCTGGGCTGGCATTTTTGTTCTTGTAGGGTCTCTATGATATCTGCCTAGGATCTTCTAGCTTTCATAGTCTGTGGTGAGAAGTCTGCCATAATTCTGATAGGCCTGCATGTATATGTTACTTGCCTTTTTTACCTTACTGCTTTTAAATTTCTTTCTTTGTTTAGTGTATTTGATGTTTTCATTATTATGTGATGGGAGGAATTTCTTTTCTGGTCCAATCTATTTGGAGTTCTGTAGGGTTCTTGTACGTTCATGGGCATCTCTTTCTTTAGATTAAGGAAGTTTTCTTCTATAATTTTTTGAAGATATTTACTGGCCCATTACCTTGGGAGTCTTCACTCTCTTCTATACCTATTATCCATAGGTTTGGTCTTCTCATTGCATCCTGGATTTCCTGGATGTTTTGGGTTAGGAGCTTTTTGCATTTTCTTTGACTGTTGTGTCAATGTTTTCTATGGTGTCTTCTTTCCCTGAGATTCTCTCTTCTATCTCTTGTATTCGTTGGTGATGCTTGCATCTGTGACTCCTGATTTATTTCCTAGGCTTTATATCTCCACAGTTGTCTCGCTTTCTGAGTTCTTTACTGTTTCTATTTCCATTTTTAGATTTTGGACATTTTTCCACATTTCCTTTTCTGTTTGATTGTGTTTTCCTCTACTTCTTTAAGGGTTTTTTGTGTTTCCTCTTTAAGAGCTTCTAGCTGTTTACCTGTGTTCTTCTGTATTTCTTTGAGGGTGCTATTTATGTCTTACTTAAAATCCTGTATCATCATCATGAGAAGTGATTTTAGTTCTGAATATTGCTTTTCCGGTATGATGGGTTGTCCAGGACTTGCTATGGAAGGAGAATTGGGTTCTGATAATGTCAAGTAATCTTGGTTTGTATCGATTATTTTCTTATTCTTGCCCCCTGTCATCTGTTTATCTCCAGTGCTACCTGCCCTTGCTAAATGTGACTGGAGCCTGTCCTTTCTGTGATTCTGGTTGTGTCAGTACTCCTCAGAGTCAAGCTATCTCTGTGATTCTGGGATTCTGGGATTCTGTGACCAAGGGCTTGTTAGAACTTCTGGGAGTACAGCAGCTTCCTCTGGGTGTTGTGGGACTGGCTGCAGAGCTTGCACCCAAGATTCACTCAAGACACTAGCCCCGAGAGATTAGAAGGAACCCAAGCTACTGTGCTGGCGAGTTCCTATGTGCCTGATCCTGCTGGTCCCAGTTACTCCTGGTGTTGGGACAGTGGGTGGGTCTTCCTCACCTCTGATCCTGAGCATATCAGAGCACCTGGGAGTGGAGCTTCCTCTGTGTGTTGTGGGACTGGCTGTGGAGTTTATGCCCAAGGTCTGCTCCTGTTGAATATTTCTTTAAGTGTAGCTCATTAATTCAAGATTACTCAGTTGAGAATTTCATGTTTATCTTTCTACCTCATTTTAATAGGGTTATTTGTTTCTCTGAAGTCTAACATTTTAAGTTCTTTGTATATTTTGGATGTTAGCCTTCTCTCAGTTATAGGGTTGGTAAGACCTTTTCCCAGTCTGTAGGTTGCTGTTTTGTCCTATTGACAATGTCCTTTACCTTATATAAGCTTTGCTATTTTTTGAGGATCCATTTGTCATTTCTCGATCTTAGAGCATAAGCTATTGTGTTCTGTTCATAAAATTTTCTCCAGTCCCAATGTGTTCATGGTTCTTTTCCACTTTCTCTTCTATTAGATTCATTGTATCTAGTTTTAAGTGAAAATCTTTGATTCACTTGGGCTTGTACAAACAGATAAGAATGGATCAATTTGTATTCTTTTACATGCAGACTTCCAGTTGAACCAAAATGATTTGTTGAATTGCCTTTTTTTAAACAATGGATGGTTTGTGCTCCTTTGTTAAATATCAAGTGATCAAGTGTGTGGGTTGATTTCTGTGTCTGCAATTCAATTCCATTGATCTACCTGCTTGTTTCTGTACCAATGTCATGCAATATTTATCACAATTGCTCTGTAGTAGAGTGTTGGGTGCAACTATCCTCTACTACCACTTGTTGGATTCTGGACATGGGGAAATAAAGGTGTAGGAAATACTTGCATCCCGCCAGTGCTAGGGAACATGGCCCTGTCACTCCCACGGAACCACTGCAGGATGGACATCAGGTCATGTTAGGGACCAGACCCTGCTCCAGGGGATGGGGAAGGCAAAGTCTTGGCTCTGATTCTCAGCCACCACACACTTCTGGCCACCTCGGAGAGCAGAGTTTGGGGTCCCTGGGCTGCACAGAGACCAGTAATTAGAGGTTCTTGTTCTTGGACATCCAAGACCACTGTATGTCTCTGAAGAGCTGAGAACAGACCCTTGGGTGGACTTTGATACAAAGGATAAAGGGGATAGGAGAGTCTGGCTAGATCAGATGGGCTGCTTGGATTGGCTGGCTGCTTCAGCTCGAGTGTAGGGAGGGCAGAAAGCAGGAAGTTAGGCATGCAGCTCATTAGAAGGAAACCTGCTCCATTGTTCCAGTATGGCAGATCCTGATGAGCAGAGATGATACATGTTTTTAAGGCATTTCTTGTAGAAATGCAGAGAGATAAAGAGAGAGAGAGAGAGAGAGAGAGAGAGAGAGAGAGAGAGAGAGAGGAATAGACAAGCAGAGGCCAGCCATGGCCACATGGAGAGAGGGGTGAAGATAATGGGAAGAGGTGGATAATGAAGAGAGGTGGACACGAGGGAACAAAAAGCAAGAGAGAGAAGAAGAGAGAGACACAGAGAGGAGGGACAAGTACCCCCTATTATAGTGGGCTGGGCTAACTTGCTGTAGCCAGGTAACTGTGGAGTCCATTGAGAATAACAGGAGCTTTGGGCATTGCCCAAAGTGATTGGTGTCCACAGGATTATGGAGTTAAGGGCTCTTGGTATCAGGAGCCTAATATCTGGGAGCATAGTTCACAGCTCCATCCCCTGTAGAATTCTCAACTAAGTTTTCAGAGTAAGCCTCGCTCAATCAGAAGAAAGACTGCTTTTCATGGTCCACATGATTACTTCATTAGATGCTAAGAAAGGATTTGAGAATATCCAACACCCCTTCATGATAAAAGTTTTGGAAATATCAGGAATTCAAGACCCATACCTAAACATAGCAAAAGCAAAACAATATGCAGCAAACCAGTAGCCATCATCAAACTAAATGGAGAGAAATTTGAAGCAATTCCACTAAAATCAGGGACTAGGAAATACTGCCCACTCTCTCCCTACCTGTTCAATATTGAACTTGAAGTCCCAGCCAGAGTAATTAGAAAACAAAAGGATGTCAAAGGGATATAAATTGGAAAAGAAGAAGTAAAAACATCACTATTTGCTGATGAAATGATAGTATAGTTAAGTGACCCCAAAAATTCAACCAGAGAATTCTTAAATCTGATAAACAACTTGACCAAAGTAGATGGATGTAAAATTAACTCAAACAACTCAGTGGTCTTCCTCTACACAAAGGATAAACAGGCTGAGAAAGAAATTAAGGAAACAACACCCTTCACAATAGTCACAAATAATATAAAATACCTTGGTGTGACAAAGCAAGTAAGAGATCTGTATAACAAGAACTTCAAGTCTCTGAAGAAAGAAGACAAAGAAGATGTCAGAAGATGGAAAGATCTCCTATGTTCATGCATTAACAGGATTAATATAGTAAAAATAGTCTTTTTGCTGAAGGCAATCTACAGATTCAATTCAATCCCCATCAAAATTCCAACTCAATTTTTCACAGACTTGGAAAGAGCAATTTGCAAATTCATCTGGAATAACAAAAAACCTAGGATAGTGAAAACTATTCTAAACAATAAAATAACCTCTGGTAGAATTACCATCCCTGACCTTAAAGTTTACTACAGAGCAATTGTGATAAAACAACAAAGTATTGGTGCAATAACAGGCAGGTAACTCAATGGTAAAGAATTGAAGACCCAGAAATGAAGCCATACACCTATGGTCAATTGATCTTTGACAAAGGAGCTAAAACCATCCAGTGGAAAAAATACAGCATTTTCAAAAATGGTGCTGGCTCAAGTGTCTTAGCATGTAAAAGAATGCAAATCAATCCATTCTTATCTTCTTGTACAAAGCTCAAGTCCTAGTGGATCAAGGACCTCCACATAAAACCAGATATACTGAACCTAATAGAAAAGAAAGTGGAGAAGAGGTTGGAGCACATGGGCACAGGGGAAAATTTCCTGAACAGCACACCAATAGCTTATGCTGTATGCTCAAGAATTGACAAACGGGACCTCAAAAAGTTGCATAGCTTCTATAAGACAAGGGACACTTGTCAATAGGACAAAATGGCAACCAACAGATTGGGAAAAGATCTTTAGCAACTCTATAGGTGATAGAAGGCTAACATCCAAAATATACAAAGAACTTAAGATATTAGACTCCAGAGAACTAAATTACCCTACTAAAAATGTGGTACAGAGCTAAACAAAGAATTCTTAACTGAGAAATACAAAATGGCTGAAAAGCACCTAAAGAAATGTTCAATATCATTAGTCATCAGGGAAATGCAAATAAAAACAACCCTGAGATTCCACCTCACACCAGTCAGAATGGCTAAGATCACAATCTTGAGTGATAGCAGATGCAGGCGTGGTTTTGGAGAAAAGAGGAACACTCCTTCATTGCTACTGGGATTGCATGCTAGTACAACCACTCTGGAAATTAGTTTGATGGTTCCTCAGGAAATTGAACATAGTACTACCTGAGGACTACCAACCATAATACCATAGTACTACCATAGTACTACCAACTATACCACTCCTGGGCATATACCTAGAAGATGCTCCAACATATAATAAGGGCACATGCTCTACTATGTTCATAGCAGCCTTATTTATAAAAGCCAGAAAACTAGATACAACCCAAATGTCCCCCAACAGAGGAACAGATACAGAAAATGTGGTACATTTACACAATGGAGTATAACTCAGCTATTAAAACAATGAATTTATGAAATTCTCAAACAAATGGATGAATTACAGGATATCATCCTGAGTTAATGTAGTCACAAAACAACACACATGGTATGCCCTCATTGCTAAGTGGATATAACCCAGAAGCTTGGAATACCCTAAATAAAATCCACAAACCATAAATAACTCAAGAAGAAGGAAGACCAAAGTGTGGATAAGTTGATCCTTCTTAGAAGGGGGAATAAATTATCCATGGAAGGAGTTGCAGAAACAAACTATGGAGCAGAGACTGAAGGAAGGACAATCCAGAGATTGCTCCACCTGTGTATCTTTCCCATATTCAATAACCAAACCCAGACAGTATTGTGGATGCCAGCAAATGCTGTCTGATAGGACACTCATATAGCTGTCTCCTGAAAGGCTCTGCAAATGTCTGACTAATACAGAAGTAGAGACTCACAGCCATCCATTGGACTGATCACAGAGTCCACATTGAATGAGCTAGAGAAAGGTTGCTAGGAACAGAAGGGTTTGCAGCCCCTTATGATGAACAACAATATGAACTAACTAGTAGATCCCTCCCAGCTCCCAGGGACTAAACCACCAACCATATAGTACACATTTTTGGGACTCATAGCTCCCACTGCATATGTAGCAGAGGATGGCTTATTGGGTCATCAATGGGAAGAGAGACATTTTACATGAATCATGAACGGAAATATTAACCGTTTTCATGAGTGGTGGTATGTGAAGGACTTCCTACCAAAACAAATGAGTTTGGTTTTGGGTGTGCTTTCTTCCAAGAGTTTTTAAAATGGAAAATATTTCTTTTCCTTATGTTTGGGGTTATTTCGTTTTGTTTTGTTTTGTTGTTTTGTTGTTGTTGTTTTTTTTTAATGTGATGAAAATTTACCCATGATAGAAAAAAATGGAGGAATCCTTGTACAATGGGAGCATTCCTGCAGCATTTCAGCTTTAGGAGATTTCACTGACCTCCAAAACATGAAGCCTTCCAACAGACTTTAAGCATTCCAGTGAACACCCTAGATGATATTTAAAGGATGTTGCTTTACTTTTTGATTTTAATTTGTTTTACACTCCTTCATTGCTGGTGGGATTGCAAGCTGGTACAACCACTCTGGAAATCAGTTTGGTGGTTCCTCCGGAAATTAGACATAGTACTACAAGAGGACCCAGCTATTCCACTCCTGGGCATATTCCCACAAGATGCTCCAACATGTAATAAGGACACATACTCTACCATGTTCATAGCAGCCTTATTTATAATAGCCAGAAACTGGAAACAACCCAGATGTTCCTCATCAAATAAATGGATACAGAAATTGTGGTACATCTACACAATGGACTACTACTCAGCAATTAAAAACAATGAATTTATGAAATTCTTAGGGAAATGGATGGATCTTGAGAATATCATTCTGAGTGAGGTAACCCTCACAAAAGATCACACATGATATGCACTCTCTGATAAGTGTTTATTAGCCCAGAAGATCAGAATGCATAAAGTACAATCCACAAACCACCAGAAACTCAAGAAGAAGGAAGACTAAAATATGGACACTTCGTGAGTTCTTAAAAAGTGGGAAGAAAGTACCCATGGAGAGAGTTGCAGAGACTATCTATGGAGGAGAGACTGAAGGAAGGACAATCCAGCCTGATTAGCTGTCTCCTGAGAGGCTCTGAGAGTACTCGACTAATACAGAATTAGAGGCTCACAGCCATCCATTGAACTGAGTACAAGGTCCCCAATGAAGTAGCTAGAGAAAGGACCCCAGGAGCTGAAGGGTTTGCAGCCTCTTAGGATGAACAACAATATGAAGTAACTAGTAGTTCCCACACATCTCCCAGGGACTAAACCACCAACCAAAATGTACACATGGTGGGACTAATTACTCAAGTAGCATATGTATAGTAGAGGATGGCCAAGTCGGTCATCAAAGAGAGGAGAAGCCCTTGGCCTTGTGAAGGTTTTATGTCCCATTACAGGGGAATTCCAGGGCCAGTAAGTAGGACAAGATGGGGTGGCAAGTGGAGCAGGGAAGGGAAGAGGGTTTTGTTCTTGTTGTTTTTTGGTTTATGGTTTTTGTGTTTTTTTGGAGGGAAAACTGGGAAAGGAGATATCTTATGACATATAAATAAAGAAGATATATAATAAAAAAGAAATTAGGTAGAGGATCTTTGCTAATGCCCATATGGGCTATCAAGAGAGGTTTAGGACATACTACCAACACAAAAGAGTGCTTTGGCCAGAAGACCTCAGATGTACTTTCAACATATCTGAATTTACAGGATGGATCTGATGAAAAATAAAATAGGAAAGAGATATGCTGCCCACTTTCAGAGTTTGGAGGCTTGGATCTTTGGGCTGATGCCAAAACCCAAGGGAAAGTTATCTCAGGGTCAAATAAATAAGACTGCCTGCAGTCAGAGTCTGGATGTTTGATCCTTAGGGCTGATGGCAAAGAAAAAGAAAAGCCACTTGGAGCTTGGAAATTTTACCATCTCTCTCTCCATAAGTGTACCACCCATGGTATACAAGTATACATATTCAAACTATGGCCCTACTTCCTGGTGCTAGCTGTGATATCTATTTTATAGGATAACAGTGGTTCCATGTCCTCAGTTTCCTCCCTCTTAGGGTGTTCAAATGATGTTACTGACCATGCTGGAAGGAATAAGTGGACTGCAGGATGCTTGAGGATTGCAGGAATTCAGTACAGTTAGAACTGTATGGGGAGGAAAGAATGTCTCTTCCTTGAATTTTAATAAAACAGTAAGAAGGAGACTTCATTGTGGATATAAAATCATTGACTAGAGTTTAAGGTACAGTGAATGCCTCCTTTGTGTAGAGAGGCATTTGGGGAATCCTAGGTACTTGCAGGACTGGTTATCAGAAAAAAAAAGATGTTGAACTTGGAAGTTTGCCAAGAGCTATGTGACCTTTCTCAGATATACGATAGTGGAGATCAGGCCCTCCAGAGAAATTCAAAGAAGAGGAAACCCTGTTGGTAAAGAGAGTCCTCTATTGTGTGCCAAGCTCAGAGGAGATTTCCAGACATAGTAGACTGCAACCTAAATTTGCAGGGTTTCTCTATGTTTATCTAAGTGGACAAATTGGATTCTACTTATTTTTTATATTACTGAACTAGAATATCTATTTCCAGACCAGTCTTTCTGGAAACAGAAAATTTGCAATAAGATACTCTATATAATTCACTCTTAACACCTAGATATCTGTACAGAGCATTAAATTCTAAGCTATCAGTAATTGGAAAGAGGCATCATTATTTGCTTTTGTCTCTTTGTCATACACAATAAAAACACAACAATTTAAATTTTGCTTCAGAACAGACTTTGTCTACAGAAACTGGAGGTCACATTTATATATACAAACATTATTCTGGATCTGGTAAGTATTTTACTTGGAAGAAAACAAAGTATAAAATCCAGTGACATTTTGTAAATGAATCAAAGTGTTTACATATTTCTTTTCCCTTTAGGAAAAGGAAAATACCTTGTGTCATTATATTCTGGGACTTGTCATGAAAGGAATTATTTCTAATAATTCAATAACATATGAATACTTGGTATGAATAATATTCTCTCTCAACTTCTTTGGACTCAGTAGGAGGTTTTTAAACACACTCTTGAGTATATGTCTGTGACAATATTTCCAGGGAGCCATTACAATGGAAGAGAGACGCACTGTAATTTTTATCACTGGATAGAAACTTGAAATCCTGTGCTATAACATATGTTACAATCTTCTGCTACTGTCTGCCATGTAGTTTATCAATTTTATTACTTGTAATAGTAAAACCAAT
Source organism: Montemys delectorum (assembly GCA_019843815.1). Taxonomy (NCBI): domain Eukaryota; kingdom Metazoa; phylum Chordata; class Mammalia; order Rodentia; family Muridae; genus Montemys; species Montemys delectorum. Next base: position 9,924 of record JADRCD010029531.1, read on the forward strand.
CTTATGAGTTGTAACCCTGAAAGTAATAAAAAGAAATTGAAAACTAAATTTAAGAAATCACACAGTTGAGTTCTTTTTGTACAGTGTTTCCAGCATCCTAATGCTTAGTCATCATATCTTCCATGTAAGCATGAATGGTAAGATCTTATACTGTGAATGCAAATGAACCTTCTTTCAATATGTTGCTTCAGAGTGGAATTTATCATAACAATGACATAATAAAACACTTTGCATGCATGTCAAATCAAAAAAATCTGAGAATCAGATGTAATAAAACTAGAGATAGACAAAATCAGCTGCTGTTTGCAAAGCTCCTTTCTCTATGGTTTTTGGCATATATTATTGCCACCATCACACATGAGATATCAGACTATATTCACTGGATTTTTTTCAGACTCACTTTATTAAAAAGTAAATCTGATTACTATAAAAAACCCATCTGAAACTGAAGTCATTTTGTAAATAATGGAAGTTATCATTTGGCAATATTAATTGTTGTTGTTTCTTTAATAAGAGAGATTAGGAAGAACTGCCCTAAGGTGATAAACACAGAATAATGAGTGTTTTCATGTTGAGCAGCTGACAATAATGGTATAAGAATGTAGACTGAGAGATTGTGTTCATCAGGTGTTAGATTTGGATCCACTCTCTTAATTACTGAGCTAGTGGTCTGCACACACTATATGATAAAAAGCTTTGATACTGTAAGTCCAAAATTTTATGGTATTTTAGGCATAAAGATCACAATGTATTTAATCTTAAGATTGTTCCTAGACAGACTTGCATTCAGTTTATTTCAAGGGAATTTCAATGTAGCTTATGATGACATTTAAAATTTAAAACATAATAAAAAGGGAAAATAGTGAAAACTTCTTTTTTAAATAATTTTTCAAATTATTTTCAAACCTATAAACATGAGGTTATTTAAGGTGTAAATCTTTGGTTATTGTAAAATTTTGTCACTGAATGGAAAACATGTGCTCTGCCTAGGGGCATTGAGAACAATTACTTAAAATATCTCATGAACTGGATAAACCACAGGCATTGTAGATTCAAATGTACAGGCTTCGAATCAGCCAATAACATTTTGTGCAGAACAGCACTCTTCACAGCATGGTTCACGTAGGAAAATGTTCTGTGTTGATTAGCACCAGAGCTCTTGTGGGGGCTGTCTTGAATTTCCTAGAAAGTCTAGTGATTGCTTCAGC
>JADRCD010029532.1:0-11834 GCA_019843815.1 Montemys delectorum
ATTTGTAGATTTTGAAGTACAGTTAAACTTCACTGATTCTGATTGCTCATCATTGTTGAGGCCCATTGAAAGTAACAAAACATTTCCCTTAGGTGTGTGTGCTTTTGGTCAGCAGTCTTATTGCACTCCGGCTAACTAGTAGCCAAGTGTTTCCTGCCAAAGGCCCTTCTAAAATGTTTTAATTATAAACAAGACTTGTTTTATAACTGATATTCTCACAGTAATCATGTGCTAAGTCAAAGCAGGGAGCTCACTTCCCTTAGTGCTTGAACAATTCCATGTATTCTCATCCTCTTACTTATCCTCTTGCTCAGTAACCTGCATGGAAGGGAAGCTTTTAGCATTGCCATTCTCTGAGTTCTCAGAAACCAATAACTTGTGGAATTGGAATTAGTGAGATATCACTGTACTTGCTGGGTGAAACGGAAGCTTTCCTCTGTTGTCTGTTAACACTCAAACCTGCAATGCCAACATTCCTATTTTGAGTGCTGTGTCTGTTGTGGTGGCAGAACACAGGCTTTGGATTCAAGTCTTGTCTTTGCCAATTACTAGTCAGTTATTTCACTTCGCTGAGTGTGTCATCATCATAGTTTAGTCAGATGAAATAATCCAGTTAAGATTCTAAGTGAGTGCCAAAGACATCGCTGAACCTTGAATGATTTCCGTTGTTCCACTTTCCTCCCTTATAGAGGCTACGCTTCTGCCTTAAATGAAATTGCAGAAAAGAGAAGACAGGATCATGGGACACTGAGCCCATTTTGTTCTCTTCCTTAGAGACTCTATACCTTTATGTAGAAAGTGTCCGTTTTCCAGTTGGACACTGTCACTATTCCACATTCCCCATTTCATGTCTGGCTTTGCTGATCCAATGAAGCTATTGTCATTTTCTCACTGTGTGGTACCAGGTCGGGTTCAGATGGCAGATTGCCAGCATCTCATGAGACATTTTCCCAGTCTTTTAGCTCTACCGGACAGCCCCGAGGACCCTTGGAGCCTCCTCAAATTATAAAACCGTGGAGTTTAAGTTGCCTACGACCTGCACCTCCACTTAGACCATCAGCAGCACTAGGTTATAAAGAGGTAATTTTGCTACGTATGGTGTAAAATGCTTCTGACGAGCTAATTTTGGAGCTTACTGCAAATAGTTCAGTGAGAATATGCTAGAATTTATGATAGGATATATATATATATATATATATATATATATATGTATATATATATCTTGAATTGCTAGATTCAGTGATTGCTTTTTAATTTTGCATTTCCCTGTTCTCCATATACACACATTGATGGAACTGAACAGTTCAAGTACACGGCCTCTGTCTTTAGTTTTTTTTCTTTAAGTGTCTCTGTTGTCTCTCTATGAAGAGAGAATGATTCTTTAGATTAGGTTACTATGTACACACATCTCAAACAAGAAACATGCCTTTGGAAGTTGCGTTTCTAATCAAATATTCAATTTTGCATTTTGTAGCATGTCGATCAATGAAGACCAATCACTAGAACCTCCTGAGACCAATGCATGTGTCTCAACCGTGAAAGCAGGGTTTGCTAGAGTGGGAAGGACTGAAGAATATAATGAAAGGAATGTCTCTTTTACAGAGAGGCTTCTCAGTAGCAACTTCCTGCACAGGGCATTTGGTATCCGCCTAGTGTGCCACCACGCTATGCCTTGGCCAGTGTGGCTGATCCTCTGCTCTCCAAGTGTAGTCAAGGAGCGCCAGTCACTAGCTCCCTTAAAGACACAGTAGTTATTCCCTTTTTCATCCAGCGATGCTTTCCCCTTTTACTTATTTCTACTTATTTCATATTTCAGAAAAGATGCTCATTTATTAATAACTACTCTTCAGGTCTTGTTGTATGAAGAATAAGTTGCTGACAGTTATGAAATGAACTTTAAAATGTGATGTAAAGACAGGTGTACAATTCTCTGTTTGGTCTGCTTTGAAATTGGAGACTTTGAGTGTATTTTGATTTGAGCGACCATGCTTCTGTTCCAGTTAATTGTTGCCTCTGTCTCTCAGTGCAAAACAGACACTGGAGGATTTTTAACCCTTTCAACTGGCATAATAGACATGATTCTTGAGCATATATTTTTTAAATGTAACTCTATTCAGAAGTTGGGCAGGAAGTGGTCCTGCAGATTAGCTTTGAAATTGACCTGTAAACATTCAGTTTTCTTTTATTACTTAAACCAGGAGTGCCACTCCATAGTAACCTATTCCCACTTTAATAATGGACATTTTGCAACTGTCAGTTACTAAATTCATACCAAGGCGAACTCTGAAGGGTACAGTTGACTTTAATCCTACACATAACTAATCTATTAAAACTAAGGCATGATCACTTTGTTTCTGCTGGGGAAGAAAGTTATTAATATGTTCTTGCTATGTCCTGTGCATTTTGGTGATTTTTTAGCATTTTTAATTCTGTAAAGAACTGGATTCTTTGGACTTTTGCATGAGGGTATTGCATCTGAGACTAATGTGGGAAATGTGGCGGTATTCTTTCTGTGTAATTGATGAGAACACTAACATGTCAAATGTTGTTTTAGAACTATTGATAAATGGATGTGGTCATTATAACCATCGGCCTCTCACGCTCATCTTCTCTTTCTTTACATATTCATTTTAGAGGATGTCTTATATCTTAAAGGTAAGGGTAGAACAGTGACATCGTAATGTCGTTGTGCTGTAACCTTTGGTGAATGAAGCTTGCCTTTATGCTTGTTTTGTCCCTTGCTATAATTGGTGGCTAAAATGTGAAGATGCAATTCTGACATGTAAGTACTTTCTTCAAAAGCAGGCTGTGTTTAGTCCTTATAAAATATCACTTTATATCTCATGCCTTTAAAATGCTCATTCTCCGTATGTTTTCAATGCTAGCCTTTCCTCTTATTTTTTCTTAAATCACGCGTGGTTTTCATGTTTGCCTCCTTTTCAGTTTAAGTGGAGTCACTGTGGCTAAGCGAAGGTGCTTAAATTCTTTGTTCCCTATATTTTACAATACTAGTTATTCCTCATGTATCAGATAGATACATAGATACATAGATTCTGGACAATATGGAATATCAGAATAGTATATTGGGATTCTAAGTGTTCCAATTTGTTTACTTGCATGTTAACATTGAATAGATTTTTTTTAATGTGGCAAAAAGCAAATTCACTAAATTCCATCTTTATTGTGCACCAATTAAAGGTGTGATTTGGCTGTATATAATAAGCCAAATTTATTTATCAGGAAACCCTTCATGAAATTCTCCTCTCTGAGAAAAGAACTCTTTCCACCTCAATTTTCCCATCTGACTGATAAGAATCATGGTTTCCTTTGTAGGGCCACTGCTCAGCAAAATTTATTCAAGCAGTTTTAAAGCCTTAGAACTGTTCTATTAGTAGTTGCATTGCTTACTTAATTTACTTCGAACTATCCACGGTGACTATAAACCAAGTTAGGAATGCTGGTACTCTTCTGGGATTGAAATCCTATTACTTCTGCTGCAGATGGTACCCTAAAGGCACTGACCCTCTTGCACAATCTGCATCCTTCTCCATTCTTATTCTCATTCCTGTGGCAACTGAAAGTGGAATGTCATTGCCTGTGCTTTGTTGAACCTTTCTGAGTTTACTGGAGCCATTTATAGTATGTGTGATCTAAAATTCTGACCCTTCCCTAATGGATGCTATCATGATGAGAGATGTATTCCAATTCATTTTATTTGCTTTATTTTCATTCGTATTTAGAAGAGAATGTTAATTCATGGAGAAACTATTATCCTTACAGGAATCTAGTAAGAGCCCCAAAACGATGAAGAAGTTTCTTCACAAAAGAAAGACGGAGAGAAAAGCATCTGAGGAAGAATACGTGATTAGGAAAAGTATGAGCTCTGTACTTTTGCGAAGTTATTTATGGGCGAACTAACATGAGAATTTTTAAAAAGCAGATAATTAGAGCAGTTTGTTCTTGGCATCATCTGTTGTAAAAAATACACAGAAAATTTGGTCACTTCTAAGACTTTGGAATAAGCCGCCTCCTGCTGCACTTCCTGCTGACTCTGACAGACATCAGTTTGGACCACTTTCACGCTGTATCACTTCACCCTGCCTTGTTTAGATCCCCCAGTGGTACCCATTTGCTATGGACACATTTTTTCCTCTAAATTTCTGATGCCTGGAATATTTTTCTGAACAGATAGAACAAATGGACCCGAGGACAGAAATCGTTCTGGAAGTCTAATGCTCAGGAATGTCCTCAGTTGCCCATGGAGTCAGCCTGCTGACATCAGGAAACAGGGCTTTATTTAGGGGATGACTACAAAGTCAGCCAGTCAAGCGATATGTCTGTATTTGACTCTAAAATTGTGAACAAGGCAACTTTGGGACATACATGGATATGTCAGTGATGTAGCAGCACTGCATATATCAGTTGCAAGTATAGTTTAGTTAAATCTTTCCTGTGACTAGGGACATAGCTCAGTTCATAGAGTGCTTGCCTAGTAAGCACAAAGCACAAAGCACAAAGTTTGATCCCTAGCACAATATAAACCAAGCATGGCAGTGTGTGCCTCTAATCCCTGCTTGGGAGGTGGACGTAGGAGAATCAGAAGTTCAACTTCATCCTCAGCTACATAACAAGTTAGATGTAATCCTGGGCTATATGAGACTATAATATAATATAATATAATATAATATAATATAATATAATATATTGAAATTATATCTTTGCTGAACTTCAGCTCCTGAAGCTCCAACCCTACCCTCACCTGAACTTATTAGTGGAATATTGCCATCTGAGTATTGAAAGACTGAGTTGGGGAGATGATGAGTGATATTCTGGCTGGTTGATAAGGTGGGTGGGGTCAACAGGGAAAGGCTCTTTGAAAAGGCAAGCCTTGAAATTTAGTTCATAGAAAGACTTTGGTATACTGGATGAGAGTTGGAGCCAAAACCAAGCCCACTGCCATCATTTTAGCCTTCAAGAGATTATTACTAAAACCCTTACTACTTTAGAGTTCTGAACTTCAGAAGCAATACTCCTTTCCCCCAAGAACTCTTGGGGTCACTCTTGATGTCATTCTTTTGCCTCGTGGGGCTTGAACCAATTTCTGCCTGCCTTTCAGAAACTTGTGAACTGTTGGCAGTGATGGGCACAACATCATTTTGAGTGTTCAGGGTCATATATGTAGCAGAAGTTCTTACTGATTAAATTTGACAGGTACTGCTGCCCTGGAAGAGGATGCTCAGATTCTTAAGGTGATCGAAGCTTATTGCACCAGTGCCAGTTTTCAACAAGGTAATGGCTCCGTTAGAATTCACCACACTGCTTTTGCTAATGAATGGGGTTGATTCTTTGGTACTCACTGTCTCTTAGAAGGAAAAAAAAAACCCTTCAATACAGATGGGGTTTGCAGGGTGTGGAAAGCATGTGACTCAATGCAGAGCAGAGGTGCAGGACTGAATCTTCCAGATAAGGTGCTTTAGCACTGGGTGGTTTGGCTTGTTTGTGAGCTGTTGCTTTTTACCCAGAGAGAAAGAGAGATGCATGAGGGAAAACGTTAGAGGTGATAGAAATGAGAAAAAAATTTTTTTAAAGTCATTCTCTTTTGATCTACACAGATACCTCCACCAGCACTAGTTAGGAATTAAAGAGCTCAGAGAGTTCCTGTGTCTGCGAACTGATGCTAATCTCGCCTTATAGGCAGACTAGGAAAGGAAGTCAGAATGCTATCTTTCATCAGCTATGTGTTGAAGTGAGCGATGCTTCATCAGACTTGCTCTGAAAATCTGGCAATGTAGCTATACAGCTGAGGCTTCACAATGTATAAAATGTCTCAAGGAGCTCTTAAATGAGGGCATTGGCCTAAACAGCTTTTAGGTTATACCCTTGAAAGCTAGATAATGCCTTCTGGCAAATCCTTGCGCTTTTCCCAGTCCAGGCCACATAGAGTATAGATTTTGTTTTCTCTCATCACAGACTTAGGTCATTACTGATATAGCCCCTTTAGAAAGTTTCTCACATCTGCATAGGGAATGAATGTCCCCTAGGGCTGTATTTTTCACAGCTGCTGACCAGCTGCTTACTTGGTATGAGAGGGATTTCATAAGAGACTGCCTTAACACAAAGTAACACATCCCGCAGGCTGTCACAAAAGGAAAGCATCTGATGTGGAAATCAATACATTTCACTGTGAACAGGGACACTGTATCACAGATGCAACCTGGTTGCCGCTTCTGGCATGCTCGGTTCTAATAAAGTTTTGATGAGCTGGGAGAGGAGAGTGAGAGAAGTTTTTATTGTGAAAGCTAGGGTGGAGATGGGGATGAGGAGACAACAGAGCATCCCTCATACAAAATCCGACCTTACCTCACCTCTGAACCACTTATTTTTCTAGCTATAGAGTCTAACCAGGTACTCAGAGGTAAAAGCTCAGGCATGTTATCTGCCCTAAAGAAGACCAGTTTGGTTCCTCCTTCTTCCCTTCTCTTGTACATGTAGGAAGTATCCCACTTGACATTCAGATGTGGTCACCATTTCAGCATCATAGTGGGCCATTCAAATGTCCTGTTTCCCTAGAAATGACTGCTCTTGGCTTTCTGTATGCACTCTTTTATCCATCCATTTATCTTCTGCGTACTGATGAAGAGCTACTCTCTGAACTTGGAAACAGAAACACATCTTACTCCTGGGGAAATGGAAGTGGTCAAGTAAAAGCAGTGAATGTGTATGTCTGTGAGGGATATTCTTCCCAAACAGTGACCTAGACAGACCAAAGATTATGTCTGTGAACCCAGAGAGAGGAAGGATCCAGACTGCCAGTGTAGTAGAGGCAATGTGGGCAGAGAGCAGTGAAGACACCTGAGTTTTCTTGCTGATACGATAAATCTCCCAGCTCCACTGTACCCACCACCAAAATAGCTTTGGGCTACTCTGCATTTCCTAGAGGACTGCAGAAGGAACGGGAAGGGGGCTGCCTCTGAAGCCCCTTCACCATGCTGTGCCCCAGAGCAGTGCTGCTGTCAGCCTGATCTTTACTGAAATTAAAGAATTCCCAGTGATCATGGGATGTGGTGTATGACGACTCTTGGAAGCATGCAGGGACTGGGTGATCAGTGATGAGCTCTTTGCTCTGGGAAAGGGAAAACAGAAAAGTCTGGGACTCCTATCACATCAGTCCCCCTTCTTGAAAATCAAATAATGTCATTTGGTCACTTAGAGTCCTCCCTATCAGGAAAATGTAAAAGTGGCCATTTGAGTACAAGGGCATGAAGAATGTCACTGCTGTAACTACAGTAGAAAGGGACAAATACCTAGGACAGCCTCTGATAACTCCCTATGCCCTCTTACGTGATCGTGATCATCACTTACAGGTACTCGTAAAGATTCTGTTCCACAAGTACTACTCCCTGAGGAAGAGAAACTCATTATTGAGGAAACCAGAAGTAATGGGCAGACAATCATTGAAGAGAAGTGAGTAGACAGTGTTCCTTTCTTGACATGTCTGGGGCCTAAAGTAGCCATGACAGTATGTCCAAGGGCATTTCTTGCTGTGATTTTTTTTTTTTTATTTTAAGTTAGGTATTTTCTTTATTTACACATAAATTTCTCCTTTCCCAGTTTCCCCTCCAAAAAACAAACAAACAAACAAACAAAAACAACAAGAACAAACCCCTGTTGCCTCCCCCATCCCCATGCCTGCCACCCCACCCTCTCCCACTCATTGGCCCTGGCATTCCCCTACACTGGGGCACAGACCCTTCATAGGGCCGAGGGCCTCTCCTCCTATTGATGATCAACTTTGCAATCCTCTACTATAAACATGCTGCCAAAACAATCAGTCCCACCATGTATAGTCCTTGGTTGGCGGTTGGGTCCCTGGGAGCTCTGAGGGTACTAGTTAGTTCATATTGTTGTTCGTCCTAAGGGGCTGCAAACCCTCCAGCTCCTTGGGTCCTTTCTCTAGCTCTCTCATTGGGGACCCTGTACTCAGTCCAATGGATGGCTGTGATTAAACACCATAACCATGAACAAGTTGGAGAAGGAAACTGTTTACTTCAGTTTACAACTCTCAGGTCACTCTCCAACATTGAGGGAAGCTAGGGCAGGAACTCAAACAAGAGGAGAACTTGGAAGTAGGAGCTTATGCAGAGGCCATGGAGGGATGCTGGACACAGTCCTGCTTAAGAGAACAGGCTAGAGTCCAAGTTCTGCTCTCAATTTGCTATATATTGTCAGTGTTACCCTGGGCTAGCTCTTCCACCTCTCTGAATTTGTTTTCCTCATCTGTAAAATGTGAGTGATGGAAATATTTTCCAAGTTGCTTTTTAAAAAAATATTATTTTTTAATGTCCTGATTCTCTGTTATGTAAAGTTAGCTAAATGAAAAGGGTAATACCAAAGCATGGCTGTTGTAGCATATATAGGGTCTTGTGATAGCATAGCTTTAATTATATTGTAAGTAATATTTACTCCTACTCTAGAGCTGCAGCAATAAAACCATAGGATGGGACTCTTAAAAACACTGAACTCACAGGAGCAGAGAGTAGACCAGAGGCTTGGAGGGGGTAGAAGAAATAGGTGATGCTGATTAAAAAAAACTATAATGTTCAATTGTATAAGATGATAGGTAAGTTTTAGTCTATCTAACATGTAGCAGAATACAAACACATCAAAGCATCATGCTGCATACTTTAAATATAGTTTTTAATTTGTCAACTATATCCTCAAGTTGAAAAAAATCAAATTTTATGGTTATCTGTTGTTTTCTGGCCACACAATCTGGGAGTGGGAAGAGAAATAGGCAGTATAGACATGATACTGTAACATGGCATTGAAATGAGCATGCATGGTGAGAGTTTTCCTCCTATGAAGAGAAAGAATATGGACCATCCAGAGTAGGGATACTCCCCATCAGGTAGAAACTACACTGATTATTTCCATCTCTGTATTTATGTAGAATTGTAGGTTGCTTATTTACCAGCACTTCAGTACCAACCATTCATTTATAAATTTTCTCTGTATATTTTAGGAGCCTTGTTGATACTGTCTATGCCTTGAAGGATGAGGTCAAAGAACTGAAGCAGGTAATGCATTACCAAAAGTTATCTTCTCAGATGATAGAATTGCTCTGTCTTCTTTGCCACTGGGAGATGGTTTCAGGAAGCGCCCAGGAGCAGGTACTAATGAAGGGTTGGTATTTTCTTTGTGGTACCAGGTGGGTTTTATTTCTTTTACTATGTGGCCTTGAATTTCTGAGCCTTTCTATTTAGATATATTGAGCAGAGTCCCAAAATTAGATACTGCTTTCTTGTTCCCTCACATCTTAAAAAAAAATGTAAGCAAGGTCAGGTATGACAGTGCCTGTCTGCAACCCTAGTCACTAGGAAGGTTGAGGCAAGGACATCATGGATTTGCTGGCCTCGTATAATAAGAACTTGTTATGAAAACAGAGGTGAGGATAATGAAGGATAGAGAAAAGAAGATAAAAGGAACAAAAGAAAGATGGAAAAGAATTGTCTGTGGTGGTTTGCAATAAGACTGATTGTGCCTGTGAGAAAGGGAAGCATAGGGAAGATGGGAGTCGAGAGCTTGCAGGAGCACTTATGGAATGCTTAGCACATTCTAGATGAGGCATGGTGAAGTCCCGAGCTGAGGCTGGCCAGTGAGGCCGTGAGGAGTAGAGCAAATATAAAGAGATATTGTAGAGTTTGAAGCTTATGGCATATGATAGCACAGTGCTATGGTGGTCAACCTTTCAAGAATCCAGAAGCACTGGAAGAGGTTTCAGGTGATGGGGGAGGTGATACTAAATTCCCTTTAGAACATAATAAGTTAAAGGTGCTTATCACTTTTCTAGATAGACCTGCCCCACTAACATGATCCTATGGGTTGGCACCAGAGATATTTAGGAAGCCTCTTAGCACACACTTGCATTGAAAGAAAAGTGACCCTAAATGAAAAAGTGTGGAGCAAGTTGTCTGTGGGGCAGGTTCAGTCTGTGAGAACACTTGGATAAAAGTGAAGAGAGTAGGAGGCTGCTTACACACAGGCAGAGAACCAAGAGACAGCTTGCCCTCAGAATATGTAGTCAGCATGAAGGATGCCATGAGGAGAAGGGAGAGGAGGAGGGGGAGGAAGGGGAGGAAGGGGAGGAGTAGTAGGAGGAACCCCGAGAAGGACTGCCTTGGCTCAGTGATTAATAACTCTTTTCCCTTCTAGGAGAATAAAAAAATGAAGCAATGCCTGGAAGAAGAATTGAAGTCGAGGAAGGACCTAGAAAAGCTGGTCCGGAAGCTGTTGAAGCAAACAGATGAATGCATTCGAGCTGAATCCAGCAGCAAGACCTCGATTCTCCAGTAACCATCACTGTGCAGCTGAGCACAGTGCCTTCAGCACTTGTTAAAATGGCCAGCTGAATAATTTCACTGTGCATTTGAGCTTTGTGGCTTTGTGGTGTTGGGATTCTTTCTCTTTCTTCCTCCCTCCTTCCCCGTCTCCTTCCCCCCTCCACTGTTTGATTCTGTGTTTGTTACTTGTTTATCAGTTGATTGACATTTGTTTTAACGGGAAATAGCCTGACAAAGTGGCAAAAAAAGGCCCCAATACTTTGCTATGCCCAACAGCCCTTTACTACCTAATTCACTGGAAGTTAAACTTCTCAGGCTATGTCTAGAGTAGGTGAAAATGAACACCTTTGCCCAGTGACCCAGCCGCACTTCCCTTGACTTCAGTTCTTTAAGAACTTAATGCCCATGTTGTCTGTTGAGATCAAGAACAGTGTAGTGCCCTTATGCCCTCCGTGCTGGTGTCCCTTTAAAGTCAATGTGGTAGGAACCCCAATCATCCACACCAGTACCAAGGCTATCAGCAAATTGCTTCAGGCAGTCCTCCTTCAGCAGCAGGGCAGAGCAGCTTGATGGAGCACATATCCCTAGTGTAGTGTAGCTTTACAGCCCAGCCCTCTGCCTCTGTTTAAATTTTCTACCTCCCCCCATACCTGTGCTTTTGGCCAGCCATACAAAGTGGGGTATAAACTATCATGGATTTGCTTTGCTTATTTTTGTCCAACAGTTACTATGAGCAGTGACTTTGAATATTCCAATGACAACCTTTTCACCTTCCTAAACAACCTGGGTGAGAAGATATTGTGCCCTAGTACCTTCCATCCCATCTCACCAAGCTCTGGTTTCTGCAGTGAGAAGTTAGACTTATCATTGGCCTCTAATATGATGAGCTGGATTATAGATGTTGAGTTAAAGAGCCCCTCATAGCTGAACAGGCTGTCAGTGAAGCTGACTGTTTGAAACTAGTTTGATCAAGTTGTTTATAATGTCAAACCGTTGACTTTGTAAGTGGTCCAGAAAAGTGACGTGTGAGAAAGCAGATTTTGGAGAGCCCCAGAAGAACACTGTATACCTAAATTCAATACAAGTCAAAATGGGCCAAGGATGGAGGAGCACAGCTCTCACCTACCTCCTCAGATGACAGGACAACTTGGCCAGATCACAAAGTCACTTGAAATAGATGTAGAATGCCAACCAAAAGCTTATGTGTATATTTGCTTGGGCTCTGTAAGTGCTGTTTCAAAACCAACCTCGAGGCCCAAAAGCTTGTTGAGGAGCCCTTTTTCTTTGTGGTATGGAAGCTCTCTCGCAGTTTCCATAATTTCATGGTACAGTGCTATTATCTCATGTTACATGGCTGACATTCTAGCACCCACAAGATATGGAGTATTCCTGAAGTCCAACCTCAGACAATCACCTACAGCTATCTTTGCCAGCTTAGAGAGTAAAGGTTTCTAAGAATGGCTTTCTAAGCCCAGAGATTTCTTTTTTTTTTTT
>JADRCD010029538.1:0-12189 GCA_019843815.1 Montemys delectorum
CTCTGCTCCATAGTTAATCTCTGCAACTCCTCCTTCCATGGGTATTTGGTCCCCCCTTTTAAGAAGGAATGAAATGTCCACCTTTTGGTCTTCCTTCTTCTTGAATTTCTTGTGGTTTGTGGGTTGTTCTTCCTGTATTCCAAACTTCTAGGCTAATCATCTCACTAGATGCTGAGAAAGCATTTAACAAAATCCACCATCCCTTCATGATAAAAGTCTTGGAAAGATCAGGAATTCAAGGCCCATACTTGAACATAGTAAAAGCAATATACAGAAAACCAGTAGCCAACATCAAACTAAATGGAGAGAAACTTGAAGCAATCCCACTAAAATCAGGGACTAGACAAGGCTGCGCACTCTCTCCCTACCTATTCAATATTGTACTTGAAGTCCTAGTAGAGCAATTAGGCAACAAAAGGAGATCAAAGGGATATGAATTGGAAAGGAAGAAGTCAAATTATCACTATTTGCTGATGATATGATATTATACTTAAGTGATCCAAAAAATTCCACCAGAGAGCTCCTAAATCTGATAAACAACTTCAGCAATGTAGCTGGATGTGAAATTAACTCAAGCAAATCAGAGGCCTTCCTCTATACAAAGGATAAACAAGCAGAGAAAGAAATTAGGGAAACAACACCCTATAGCCCATTTTTTTTATGGAGTTGTTTGGTTTTCTGAAGGTGAAATTCTTGAGTTCTTAATATATTTTACATATTATCTCTCTATCAGATGTGGAGTTAGTGAAGTTTTTTTTCTATAAGTCGCCTATTTGTCCTATTGATTACTTCCTTTGCTGTACAGAAGCTTTCCAGTTCCATGAGGTCCGATTTATCAATTCTTGATCTTAGCATGTAAGCCATTGGAGTTACATTTAGGAAATTTCCCCAAGTGCCAATGAGTTTAAAGCTCTTCCCCACTTTCTCTTTATTAGATTGAACATATCTAGTTTTATATTGAGGTCCTTGATGCACTTAGACTTGAGCTTTGTGCAAGCTGACAAATATGAGTCTATTTTCATTTTTCTACATACAAACTGCCAGTTAGACCAGTACCATTTATTGAAGATGCTTTTTTCCATTGTATATTTTTGGCTTTTTTGTAAAAGTTCAAGTGGCTGCACGTGTATAGTTTTATTTCTGGGTCTTCAATTCTATGCCATTGATCAACTTGTCTGTCTCTGTACCAATGCCATGCAGTTTTTATGACTATTCCTCTGTAGTAAATCTTGAGGTCAGAGTTGATGATTCATCCATAAGTTCTTTTATTGTTCAGAATTGTTTTCACTATCCTGGGTTTTTTTTATTTCCTCAAGATGAATTTGAGAATTGCTCTTTACACATCTTTGAGGAATTGTTTCAGAATTTTAACGGGGGTTGCATTGAATATCTAGATTGTTTTTGGTAGGATGATCATTTATCCATGAGCATGGGAGAGTGTTCCACTTTCTAAGGCCTTCTTAAAATTCTTTCTTGAGAGATTTGAATTGCTGGTAGAATTGTCAACTGGTACAACCACTCTGGAATTCAATCTGGAGGTTCCTCAGAAAATCAGAAATAGATGTACCTGAAAACTCAGCTATACCACTTGTACTGGCTGGTTTTGTGTGTCAACTTGACACAGGGTGGAGTTATCACAGAGAAGGGAGTTTCAGTTGGGAAAGTACCTCCATGAGATCCAGCTGTGGAGCATTTTCTCAATTAGTGATCAAGGGGGGTAGGGCTCCTTGTAGGTGGTACCATTCCTGGGCTGGAAGTCTTGGGTTCTATGAGAGAGCAGGCTGAGCAAGCCAGTAAGAAACATCTCTCCATGGCCTCTGTGTCAGCTCCTGCTTCCTGACCTGCTTGAGTTCCAGTCTTGACTTCCTCTAGTGATCAACAACAATGTGGAAGTAAGCTAAATAAACCCTTTCCTCCCCAACTTTCTTCTTGGTCGAAACCCTGACTAAGGACACTTGGACATATATCAAAAAGATGCCCCACCATCATGTTCACAGAAGCCTTATTTGTGATAATGAGAAGCTGGAAACAACCCAGTTATCACACAATGAAAGAGTAGATATACAAAATCTGGTTCATTTTCTCAATGGAATACTACTCAGCTATCAAGAATGAGGACATACTTGAGTTTTGCAGGCAAATGGATGGATTTAGATTAAATCACCCTTAGTGAAGTAACTCAGCCCCAAAAGGATATGCATAGTATATACTCACTAATAACTGAATATTAGTCAAAAAGGTAAGGGATGCCCTGGATACAATCCACAGAACTCAAGAAGGTTAACAAGCTGAAGGGTCCAAGAGAGGATGCCTCAGTCCCAACTGAGAGGGAGAAGGAAGCAATCATTGTGGGCAGTGGGAGTGAGGGACCTGTTTGGGAGAGGAGAGTGGGAGGGAATAAGGGGAACATGATAAGGTATGGGGGTGAGAGGATAGACATAAAACCTTGAAGACCAGCAGAAAGAATGGAAACAGACAACCTCAGAAGATAGGAGATAATAGGGGACCCTCTAGGATGTACTAGAGACCCCAGAGGTGAGAAACTCTCAGGACTCAATGGGAGGGACTTGGAGATAGATAAAATATCCTACAGTAGAGAGAGGGAACTAGTAGAGTCCATCTCCAGTAGAAAAACGGGACATTAAGAGGAGGAAGGGGATTGCCATCTTACAGTCAAGAACTGTAATCTAGAATTGGTCCTGTCTAAAAGAACTTCAGGGACAAAAATGAAATAGAGACTGAAGAAAAGGAGGTTCAATGACCTGCACAAATTGGGATCCAGATCAAGGGGAGGCTCCAAGGCCTGACAGTATTATTCATGCTATAGTATGCATACAGAAAGTAACCTAGCATGGCTGCCCTCTGAGAGGCCCAACAAGCAGCTGAAAGAGTCAAATGTAGATACTTACACCAAACCAATAGAGAGAAGGCAGGGACCCCTATGGTTAAATTAGGGAAATGCTGGAAGAAGCTGAGGAGCAGTGACCCCTTAGGAATACCAGCAGACTCAACTACCCTGGACCCCTAAGATTTCTCAGACAATGAGACACCAATAAGCAGCATACACCAGCTGATATAAGGCCCCCAGCAAACATACATCAGAGGACTGTCTGGTCTGGCTTCAGCAAGGGAAGATGCACCTAACCCTTGAGAGACTTGAGGCCCCAGAGATAAAGGAGGTTTGGTAGGGTGGGAATGGGGGATTGGGACACCTTCTTCGAGACAAGGGAGGACGAATGTGATGAGGAGCAGTCAGAGGGTAGACTGGGAGGGGAATCACAACTGGATTGTAAAAATTAGATAAAAGAATAATAATAAAACAGAAAAAGAAAAAATACAAAAAACAAAAACAAAGAGAAGTCTATGAAGGTATAAGAAACATGTAGAACATCAAACAGACTGGACCAGAAAAGAAATTCCCCTCAGCACATAATAACAAAAGTGTAAAATTTATAGAGCAGAGCTACAAATTGAAATAAAAGAAGTTAAAGTTCCTTTTTCTTTTTTTGCAAATAATATGATAGCATACATAAGTGACCCTAAAAATATAACTACACAATTCTTACAGCTGCTAAATACTTTCAATAAAGTAGCTGGATACAGAATTAACTCACAAAATTTAGCAACCTCTAAATATACAAATAGCAAAAGGAATGAGAAAGAAATTATGGAAACAACACCTTTCATAGTAACCTTAAATAACATAAAATATTGTAAAGTGACAATAAGCATGCAATTGAAAGACTTGTATGATTAAAAGACATTGTAGAAATGCACTGAAGAAGATATCAGAAGATGGACTGATCTCGTATGTTCATGGATTATTTGGATTAACATTATAAAAATGGCCATCCTACCCAAAGCAATTTTATAGATTTAGTATGCAACAAAATTCCAAAGCACTTCTTACTGGATCTTGAAAGGATAATTTATAGCTATACAATGAAACACAAAATTCCAGGACAGTTAAACCAGTCTTGAATAATAAGAGAATTTCTGTAGACATCACCTCTCTCCATCTCAAATTGTACTTCAGAAGTACAGATGTAGAAATAAAATCACCATGGTATTTGAACAAAGCCAGACACATTTATAATTGGAATCAAATTGGAGACCCAGACATAAGTAGCTCACATACCAATGGACATGTGATTTTTGGATAAAGAAACCATCAAATCACACTGAAAAAATCAGGCATTATCTTTAACAAATGGCATTGGTCAAACTTGAGAGCTGCTTGAAATGGATGCAAAGAGGTACATACTTATCATTCATCATAAAAGTTAACTTTAAATAGATCAAAGACCTTAACATAAGTGCAGATACACTGAGTCTGTTAGAATAGAAAATAAGTAATATTCTTGAACTCACTAGCACAGAAAATACTGAACATAACACCAGTAACATAGGTACAAAGAAGAATAAATGGGCCCTTATGAATTTGAAAAGTTTCTGCACAGCAAAAAAGACAGTCCTTGGCAGAAAGATTTTTACCAAGTACACATTTGATAGAGAGGTAATATCCAAAATATATGAAAAAATTAAAAATCTACACATTATGAAAAAGATTGACTTAAGAGGTGATACAGATTTAAACAGAGAATTCCCAAAGAGAAAATTCAAATGGCTGCAAAACTCTTTTAAAACGTTCACCTTCTTTAGACATAAGGGAAACATAAATCAAAACAGGTTTGAGATTTCATGTTATAGCTGTTAATTATACATGTCAATAAGAGAAATGAGATCTTTATCCTGGAAGGACTTGAAGTAAGAGGCACAAACACCTATTGTTGGTAGGAGTTCAAAATTGTTCAGTCATTAACAAATCATTGTGATGTTTCTCAGGAAGCTGAAAATAGGTCTACCTCAATATCTAGCTATATTACTCTTGAGAACATACTCAAATTCTGATTTATCCTAATACAGTCACTCTCTTAATTAGGTTGAAACATTTCTATTCATAATATTCAGAAATTGGAAACAGCTTGAGCATTTTCAATGGATGAATGGATAAAAATGCTGTACAACTATACATTGGAATATTATTTCCTGGCCTTTTAAAAATATATCATCCTGAAATTCACAAGTAAATGGAAGAGAAAGTCATTCTGAGTGAGATAACTCAGACACAGAAAGATAAATATAGTAAGTATTGGCTTATATATTAGCTTTTAAGTCTTCAATAAGAAATCTACATTCCATATAATGACAGGAGTAGGTAAATAATAAGGGCTTAAGGGGGATGAACCTCCCTAGGAAGGGACAATAGAATTTGAAGCTATGGATTGACTAGGAGGGAGGAATCCAAAGGAGAAGGGTTATGAATAGAGGCCACAAGAGGAATACAGAGACTAAAACTAAGACCCTTTTCAAGGGTCATATGTAAACCTAATACAGTAAGATATGAAAATTTCTTCATATATATGTATATATATAAACATATACATGTATACATGTACATATAGACAATAGACATGTACTCATATATACATATATACAGACAACAGGAATGGAATCAACAAGTAGTCAAAGAAACAAAACCACAATTGGACATCTCTTCTAACCAAATGAAGCTATCAGTACAAGAAATAATTCTAATAAGGGTGGAACCCAAGCAAATGTGAATTAGTGAGATTTTATTATTGAGCAATCAGCTTTTGCTAGAATATTTTACATCTTTTATATTATTTTGTATCTAATCTTTTAAAATGTCTCTAAGTAGTCTTTATTCATTTGTATTTTGCATAAATATCCATATAAAGTTAAAATCTCATTCTCCTAGCCTATTTTATTTTCCCTCACCTTTTCCCTTTCTGTATTCTTAACTCAGAGGGATTCTAATATGTATCTGTAACCTGCATCAATTCCTTAGAGTAAAAGTCATCCATAAGTCCTATGCATTTTGTATGAATATTGAGTCCTCTAGGCTGTTTTCTTGCACTGTACTTTCTTCCTAGAAGATAAAATAAAACCAAAGAAAGGGTATTTTCTGGTTAGAATTACTAATTCCTCTAAGATAGATACTCATAACTGTCTTCAATATTATTTTCAAACTTTAGAAAGAATGGTTTAATACCCTCTCCTTTCTACCACACCTTAATTTTTCTGGGGTAATTGACAATGGTAAGGCTCATAAGAGTGAGTAAGAGATTCATACCTGAACTTAGTACTAACATCTGGAGGAGGCAGAAGACAATACAGCATGCAGCAAAAATTTTTCTTATTGTTCCCATCACACCTGTAGTCAGACATAAGTTATTGACCAGTGAAAATATAAGCAAAAGCTACAAAAATCAAATATCTCCATATTTTTCGACAACTGGTTTCCTAATATAGTTGCCATTATACCTCAATTTTAGACAATGAATAACATTACTACAATCAGTTTCCTCATTCTATTTATTATCATGAAATTTGTATATGGTAAATTTGACATTTATGCTAATATTCCATCTAATGCCTAGATTCTTCTAGATGTTTCTTCCACATTATAGGATCATATCCTCCCAAGATTGCTGTTATTTCTGGTTTTGGAAATCTTATCAGGTCACTTTTTTTTTCCAGACAAGATTATGGCATTTCCAAATAGATTCAAGTCTCAAAGGCCCTGTAGTGTGAGTGTCTGCCACATTTAGCTATATTTAGTTACATAAAACAGTACAAAATATATAGATGCTTAAAATTATTAGAGTAATCATAGTGACTTTTTAGAAGTGTATATGACTCTCTTGTACTTGTTATTCTGAGTTTTATTTTTATTTTATTCTCATGAAGAACTCATAATTAAAGACATATTTGTGGGATATGGTGATTAGTAAATATTTTTTTCATTGTTTTAGAGCTTTATTGTAGAAAAGCTGAGATAGAAAGAAGAGTAAATAAACAGAGGGCGGCCATAACCATGTGGAGATAGGGGAGAATCGAGAGGGAGGGGCCGTGAGAGGTGAGACTAAGAGGCAAGAGAGAGAAAGCAAGCACTTAAGTGGTTAGTAAAGATTTAAAGGTGAAAAACAAATTCTCATAGTTAAATGTAAATGCTTTAAATCAGTTATTTAGCATTTTGGGTTTTAATCAGCAATCAAATTTGATAGTATTTTATTGCTATTATACATATAGCAGGTTATATATTAAGATTATAAAGAAGTTGGAAATTGAATCTAATTTAAAATAAATCTGATCCATATTTTAGTATATATGTCCATTATTTTAAGAAAGATAAAAATATTTATGATATAACCTTGAATTTGGAATAAATTAAAATATTTATACATATACATATATATCAGTTATGCTTTTTAAGCTTTTCAAAAGTTTTTCAAATTTGTTTTTGTATTTTACTTACATATATGAATGTGAGTGTTTCATCAACCTTTCTAATAATATGACTTTTGAATACAGTTCCTCATGTTTTACTGACCCCTAACCATAAAATTACTTTTGTTACTATTTCCTAATAGCAATTTTACTAGTTATGAACTCTAATGTAAAATTCTGTTTTCTGGTGGTTTTAGGTGACTCCTGTGAAAGGGTCATTCTATCTCCAAAGACATCTTGACCTACAGGTTCAGAACTATTCATTTGTGTATACCTCTTACTTTCCTGGTACTTGTGGAGGTCAGAAGAGTCTGTTGGATTTCCTGCAACTAGAATTATAGAGGGTTGTGAAGTACCACATTGGTGTCAGAACAGAACCTGGGTCTTCCGCAGGAACAACAAGTACTGTTAACTACAATAATGTCTCTGCATCTGTTTTAAAATGTATTTTATTGGTATATGCTAATTATATGTAATGGATACCATTTTGACATCATCATACTTGTGTCAGCTAGATACCACTTCTATTGACCCATTGTGTATGTCTACTCTCATTAATCTCGCTTTTCCCAACTACTTTCCCTTATACTTTCACATTTTAATTTTTAGGATAAAATTTGAGTTTGATTAGGATATTTTACAGGATTAGGCAGGGTAAAGTTTTGTTCTATAGAGCATGACTCACTAGTCATTACACCACTTAAATAAACAAATCTTTTTCTACCTGTCAATTATTGGCTTCATATAAATACAGTGTGGGATGAGGTTTTGTGAGTTTTTCCAACTTTGGCAATGACAAATTGTGGGAGTAATCCTGTTTAGGCCTTGTGCTGGTAAAAAACAATTGATGTGAGTTAAAATGTATGGAAGGAGAATTTAATGTTCATTCAGAAAGTGTAATTTTCATTTGCTTTAACATTCTGTTAATTGAAATATGTTAACTTTAAATTTAATGTGCTACAGTACGATATTTTAATATATAAACATTCAAGTTAGAACCTATTGCTGATATCTTCCATTTTCCTTAAAAATAAACAGTAAATTATTTTAAACTACAATTATATCCTACTATAACTATTTCTCCTCAATAATTACCTTTTTAAAAGACCAATTATCTCTATTTCTTCATCTCCTTCTTGTTCTAGACTCTAGCAAAAATTTTTCTAATATGAAATGAACTCATTAAAAATGTTTTATTGAAGCCGGGCAGTGGTGGCACACGCCTTTAATCCCAGCACTTGGGAGGCAGAGGCAGGTGGATTTCTGAGTTCGAGGCCAGCCTGGTCTACAGAGTGAGTACCAGGACAGCCAGGGCTACACAGAGAAACCCTGTCTCGAAAAAACCAAAAAAAAAAAAAAATGTTTTATTGAAATACAATTGTATTACTTTCTCTCTCCCTTACCTCTCTCAAGCTTCTCTAACATCACAACTTGTCAAGAAAACAGCCTCTTTTTCTTTAATTATATTACATACACAAAGAATGCACATGCACACACATATATGTGAGTGTTTCTATGTGTATGTAGTATGTATCTATGTAAGTACATATGTATGTTTGCAGAAATATATGTATATATAATACAACATATCGAATGGGTCTTTTTTTTCTTATTTATATGGATGTTTTCAAAGCTACCCACTCTATATTGCAAACGCGAAGAGGGGGCTTATTCTTGGGACAAGCTAATTTTCTTTCCTTCATTAGTCATTAGTTATCTCTAATTTCTTATCTAAGGATAGAATTCCTGGAAAATGTCCCCCATCCACATGAACATGTCTAGTAATTCCAATGTTCTAGTCCTGTATATGCAACTTCATCTAGGAAATCAAACTTTTAAACTTCCATGTACAACTGAGACATGACATATTTTTTCTTTTTGCTGGTATATTTTAGAAATTGAGTCTTTAAAGACATATTTTCAAAACTCAACAGGCACATTGTACATATAATATCCCTTTATGATTTTTGTGTATCACAACTATATACAAGAGAGAAGTTATTTTGTTTGAGAAGACAGTAAAATGGCCACAAGTCTCACTATTATGTGGCTCAGAAATAATAGTCATAGGGATATATTTTCTTTAGCTCTATTCAAACCACACTCCGGAACCTGAGATCAGTATCTGCCAAGATTCAGTGTTGGTTTTCAACTGACCCATACAGAAAACATGGAAGATTTTCTTCCTAAGAAGGCAGCAATACTTTGTCCTTCTGAACCCCAAGATTTATTAATCTTTAAATGTACTCTTATCTAAGCCCTTGGAATATCTTTCTAGTGTGACAGAATCCCTCCCAAAAGACACATGGATAAACCAAAGGTAGAAGAAATAAGAATTATCTGTGAAGACGGAGCTATACCCAAATATCTTACCAAATGCCCTTACTTACCTGAGTTGGATGATCCCAAGTCAGCTCTCTGTTGTACCTATGAAAGTATCAGTTCAGTCACCTGAGTTTCTGATAATGCTTCAACAGTTTTCCTGAAGCCATAAAGTATGTCAGAGTTATGTGGAAATCAGGAAATTTAAATATCCATGTCTACTCTCCTACTCTGAAAGTCTGCTCCATGGATCTGTAAGCCTGATATGTAGATCTCTTTCACAGGAAATTTCAAATAGGGCTAGTAATATCATCCCACATATGAAATCTTTATTTACCTTGGTGACTGCATCTGATATTACTCAAGTACTAGCAAGACTTGCCTCATCCAGGGAAAAACCAAATCCAAATATGACTCACACATGTTATATACTGAATGCCAAATGAAAAGAAATGACAAATGCATTTTGAATGCTTAATTTATACATAGAAGGGGAGAAAGTTGTAGAAACCTAATAAATGATTTTAAGTTCAGATGAGGCATTCAATGATAATTGACAATAATCTTGAAACAATACAACCAGTTATTCCAGTTAAACAAAATAACACAGTACTTTCCCAAGCTGAAAGCACAATTACATTTTAATGACACAAAAGAAGTTAGACAATTCAAAATATTTCTGGGAAATATTTTGCCTGGGAAAAAGGACAAGGAGGAAGAACAAGAGTTTAACTTCAGGAAAAAGATAAAGAAGTTATTAAACATTAGGAAATATATATATTTAAATGTATGTATATATATATAATGCACTCACATCTTTTAAGATACAAATATATTTTAATGTTCAATATAGATGGCATATTTTATAAACACAAATGAGTTATGAATATGAATATATGTATACCTTATATAGAGAGATATATTTATTATGTATTATAGATATTTCACATACATGTACATGTGTATTTTATATATACAAATGAATATAAAATTAGAGTTCACTGAATGTGTAATTATATCTCACCAAATATAATATGTATACCTATCACACATATAAATAATGATAAATAGACACATAAATATTTTGATATATGTATTTTATTAGATATTTTTAGATTCTTGTATAAAGTAGTTTGATCATATTTACTTCCAATTCTTCCCAGATCCATTCACCTTCCACCTCCAATCAATTTTGTGTCTTTTATTTAAACAACAAAACAAAGAAAAAACAAACCCTAACATTTTTAATGATGTGGTAAAACACCATGATCAAATGAAACATAGGGAGAAAAGAGATTATTTCAGTTACTATCCAGGTAACATTTCATTACTGACAGAAGACAGATTGGAACTCAAGTAGTACATACACTTGGAGGCAGGAAGTGAATGAGAAGTTTTGAAGAGAAAACTGCTTCATCGCTAGCTCCTATTATTTCTTGTCACATGCTGAGAGTTGGCACCACTGAGAGTATACTGAGGTCTCTCACATCTCTCTCAGTACCACACAATCTTGTCTAAAGGAAGATCTTATGGAGTCATTTTCTCAATTAAGATTCTCCCCTGATTTGCCCTAGTTTACGCTAAGTTTGAAAAATCTAACTAATACACCCATTAAAACCAATTGTGCTATTCAAATATTTTTAGATGTACATTCTTCCATGGGAGTATAGTTGCCTTACCAGGGACTACACTCATAGAGAAGACACCTGTCTCTCTCTCCCTCACTCAGCAGCTACCAGCTGTCAATAAATCACCAATTATGGATCAATTTCATGTCAAATGTCTTTCTCTGTGCTAGAATTTGGTCTGGCTTGAGTTTGGACAGGTTTTGCACATGCTGTTGGAAGCACTATGAGTTTATATGTGCAACTGTTCTGATATGTCCAGAAGTAACTGCATCCTTTTTTAATCTATCATCTCTGGCTTTTATACTCCACCTATTGTCCACAATGATTTCTAAGATTTATAAGGACAGGGAATTGTATAGGAAGTCTCATATTCTCTGTGCCTTAAGCAGTTCTGGGTCACTGTGTTAATCTCTATCTGTGGCAAATAGAAGCTTCTCTCCAGAGCATTGAAATGCACATAATGGTTATAGACATATACCATCAAGAATCAATTTAGCACATTACATTTTTTTGGTTTTTTTTTTTTTTTTTCGAGACAGGGTTTCTCTGTATAGCCCTGGCTGTCCTGGAACTCACTCTGTAGACCAGGCTGGCCTCGAACTCAGAAATCCACCTGCCTCTGCTGCCCAAGTGCTGGGACTAAAGGCGTGCACCACCGCCATCCGGCAGCACATTACATTTAAAAGAATAACAGCAGTAGGTTTCCTTCTAGAGAATGTCACCTATCTATCCATAAGTCCTGACCTAGTACTAGCACCAGTAATTTCACCAAATTGGAAACTCTGCATCAGGAGCCATCAAAGAGAAGCTAAAAACTATCAGGTAATTTTCATGAGATGGTGCCACCATGGACTCTTCTTATAATGATGGGTTTTCTTCTCTAGACAAAGCCAAGAAGACTACATTTTATGAAAGATTCCTGATA